>NQII01012896.1:3599-32365 GCA_002778355.1 Clitarchus hookeri
GTTTCGTTTCTAAAACTAAAAACTGCTGTTTTATGACCACGTAAAATAAAATGTATTAATTAATCTACGAACTCTTTCTTATCCGCGTATCTTCTGCTTGTGTGATGTGCTTCGGCACTGCTCTCAGAATAGCCAACGTAATATTAACTTTTGTTCGTTCGTGCATCAGCTGATACAGGATTTTGTAAATGGCAGGTTATTTGTTTTCAATATATTAAGTTGCCACTCACTGACTGTCAGAAAGTGGCCTTCTTATATGAAATGAACTATACAACTGGACAAAGTATACTCATTTTATCTAATGTGCCTTCACAGAGCTACTAAACTGAGATACCAAAAGCACACATATATATATATGGGAATTTAGGAAATGGCAGTGGTTATAATTACACATTTCTTAGCCTATAGTGTATAAGTTTTTCAATGCCTTTTTTTTTTTAATAGTTGCTTAACTTAATAAACAACTAAATACAGAGTGAGGTGGAGCAATTATGAAAACACTGGACTACTTTTCGGGAGGACCTAGATTCGATTCCAGGTCTGGCCATCCTTATTTCAGATTTCCAGGTTTTTCCTCGCATCATTCCAATGCTGAGGTGGTTCCTTTATACAGGTCCTTGCAGTCATTCCCCAGTCCTGAATATCTAGTTTTCGACTACTAAGGCCTCGTCACTGTTCAGAGTCTGTCTAAAAAACAAAGTAAAAATACAAAATTAATAAAGTTAGATGTGCACCTGCAGGTAGTGGTAACACCCATCTGACAACTTGCTTGCAAAGTTGGACTTTAGTGTCAATCCTCCCTGAAAAGTGACATGGATGAAACAACGCTCGGATGGAGTTGTGACAAAATGCAAAGGAGAAGGAAATGGGAATACCCTTAGAAAATCCACCAGCCAATGACAACATCCAGTTTCATACATGCAACCTTTTAGGTGTGTATAAAAAAAAAAAATATATATATATTTGAAGTTTTTTTTCACAGTTATCAGCACTGCTGGGATTTTTTTTTTGTTTCAGGTTGCTTACAGAAAGTATGTTATTCAAAAAACTTTGGCCCAGAAAATCGGTAAGTTCATGACCTATTTAAATCATCCTGAAAAATAATGTTCACAATCGTATTATACAACTATTTATTTTTTCTGTTGCCAGGAAGAAATTTGCCACAGTATTGTGGTACGGACAAAGCTACAGCTGATAACATGGCGAGCAAAATTCAGGTAAGCTCATTCAGCCACATTCACTCACATTATGGCCGAACTAAACACTTTAGAGTAAAACCTGTGAAATCAATATCAAATTCTAATTCTATAGCCTTGCAACTACAAGCTGGCTGTGACAATTTATGGTTACCGTATTCCAAATTTATATTTGCACACCATCATCCCTTTTACTACCGAAAAACATATAACCCCATATTATCTGCTGTGACTTCATAAGGACTACATTAAAGTAATAAAGCACACATTGTGTGATGGTGGAAGGCTCTGTAGTCATCATTACAATTACATACAGGCAGTTCCTTGGGCTACATTTGTTTACTTCCCTGCACTAAGACAATCCACCTCAACTTGTTTTGTTCTATTTTGACAACAAAACAAAAACCGCATTTTTTTTAAAGCAAGAAATTTAATTTTTTTTTAATATTATTAATATTGACACCAAATAATATCTAACACCACATTGCCTTGCAACTTCTAGGAGTGCAATTTTCAATATCAGTAGCTTCTTGTAGCAAACACTACATCCGACAGTGGATCACAACAGGTAAAAAACAAGAGTATAAATTGTCTTTCAACAAGTACTTCAAAAGCTGAATTAGGTTTCACGGTCTGACAACAAATTTAACTACGCAGACTACAGATACTGCAATACATTTCCCTGTAAATACTGGGCAAATGGGAACACGCAGACCACGTCCCGTACAGCCCATTAAACTGAATCCTCACTGTTAATAGCAAGACTCCATCTACTGTACACGTACAACTAATTTTACACAAATAAATTATACGTCAAACTCAAGATGCGACAACAGAAAATCCATTTCATTTTGGAATAATGCTGCCCACATGACTACGAGCACTAACACAGCACTTCGAGACATTGTACACTTACTGATCGGAAAACTACACTGATGGCCACAAGTCGTGGGATAGTCGTACGTGAACGTAACGGTGGTGCCACTGCACTGTTCAATCTTGAAAGTGCCCAGACCTGTATAATTCGTACTCTGACAATGTGTGCGTGAATGCTCGTGCCGTTGCATTGCAGCCCGTCATGCAATTCACGTACCCCCACAACGGGCTATTCCAGCAGGATAATGCTCCACGTTATGGGCTAGAGTTGTCCGGAATTGGTTCGAGCAGCATTCCAAGTTTCAACGACTGCTGTGGCCACCTCGTTCACCTCATACATGAACCCCATCAAGCATTTGTGGGACGTGTTGGGGAAGTCCCTTCGCGACCAACACCTTGCACTTACAAATAGCAGGTGCAAGATATTATCACCCCTCCACAAGCATTTCCTCCACTTGGTAAATTGATACCACAAAGAGTTCCTGTACTTTGCCATGCTAGAAGACCTGCACGGCACTAGACCCATGCTCCATTACTTTTGGCATTTCAATGTACATTTATATGTCCCTCTAAAAGTTGAATTTTTATAACTTTTTCATTCAAATTCTTTAAGGTTATCTTTATTGTTTAGGTAATAATGGCATTTGTGTCAAATCACAGACCAAAGGTCAAGGGTCAATGCAATTATCTTACAAGATCATAAGTAACAATCTGACATTGCAGTACTTGATTAATATAATACTTTAACTCCAGTCCCTGAATCCTCATATCCTTTCTCCTTTGAGGTACTCCACAAATGGGCACGCAATCACAGCTATGTTATTTGACAAACGCGGTCATAACTAGCCAAGTGTTAACCAGTACTCCCCTACTACTGTATATAAAGTCTGCCTCTCATTTGTGTTTGCAACCAATGTTATTTCAGAATGAAGCACTTTTGAATTTTCCAGACGGTGTACCGTGCTTATGCTAAGAGGAAGCAGTTGGAGAATGGAGGCATGCTACATGAAACCGGTAATACATATTCAGCTTCAACAACTTGAGTTTGCCTAAGTAGTACAAAAAACTGAACATCATTGAAGACATGTATAAAAATATTATTTGTATACGTTGAATGTATGTAACTTTCTAAAAAATCTGTTAAAGGAGAGGAAGAGAGAAGATAAAGCGAGGAGTGAGACAAAAGCAGGACACAGATGCAGGGATAAAGGAGGGGACAAAAGCAATGTGGAAGAAAAGGGAAGAAAATGGGATAATGAGAAAAGGCCAAATCGTACAAACATTCTTGATTATTGCAGTTTCATCATCCACAACATACAATGTAAATTTTTGTAACTGTACAACAAATACAGTCAGTACACATAACACCATTTCTAATTTTATCTGTATACTATGGTGAGCAAACATTTAAAAACTCAGTGTGGCACTGTGATTACATAATGTAAAAATGAACCAACTGCTCAGAATGGTTTAACATTTCAGCATGTTTTAGGTGCATAACTTTATTTCTGCAGGAAAAATAAAGTCACAATTTTATATATATATATATATATATATATATATCAATAACCATAGCTGCTGATGGCAAAATTATTTTGTTTATGTTGAGAGAGAGAAAATTGTTACGTGTTTTGTGTGAGGAGATGGAGGTAGAGAAAAATACTTTATTTATTTCACTTTAATTTGTCTTGGAGGTCACAACTTCATTCTTACCATTTGATGTGTGAAGCTGTGTAGCAGTATCCTCGGCTAGCTGTGCTTAATAAAACATACATGCAATCATCATTGGTACAAACAATTGAAAATAAAATACTTTATCTTGCAAAAATAAAATTCCAATTGCAGTATGATGGTAGAAGGTTTATTAAATAACGAAAAGAAAACAAAATCAGTATGTGCTGTTGCAATATTGTATTTCAAAGAAAGAAATTATCTTTACTTCTTGCTTTAATTGTTTTGACTGGAATTAAAAGTTATGTGGCGATTGAAAAAAAATATGTTAATAGTGTGTGCGGAAAAGAAAATTAAAATCAGCGTCAGTTGGAGTATAATTACTTCAAAGTCACCACCATACTTACAATAATAATTGAAGTTAAAAAATTAAAAATGCTAAATTAATGCTGCTTTACTTTAATTAATACTAAAAAAATTACATAATTTTTTAATTAACGGTTGCCTCACATAACTGAACTTACTAAGGCAGTGTTCGAGTCGACCATTTGGTATTTTAGGATTTAGTTAGCATTCAATTTGTACGCCGCCGAGTCACTTGTTCAAAAATGGTTGTGATTTGATAGTTTAGTATTTTAGAAAGTTTTATTATACATTAAAACAGAATTATTAAACTACCAAATAACATTTCAATTGACTAATTCAGGTCACGTGACCTTTTAGTAAACTAAAAGTACCAATTCGAACAAGGCCTAAGTTGCTCCAAAAGACAAATTAATTTTTAATGTTTAAAAAATTTAAAATTCACAAAATTTGTAGGTTTTCTTTTACCAAAAATCTTTCTCTTCTTAAAAGTTTTCAACGTAATAAAGTCCTCAGGGTTGATTTAATATTCCGCCCCAGCACTAACTCAATCCTTAGAGTAGGGGACCTCTGGTTTGCAATATCTACAGATACAATGAAAATCCAATCTTCAAAAAACTCTTATTATTTCAATAGCTCTTACTGTTTTGACATGGATTACATGTCTTTCTCGCACGCTCGGGGGGTAAAGCGTGCCACACTCGCTGTCACGAAAACATGTACCGTGCCTCGCCCAGCCTCCAGTCCCCGTACGCACGCCGGACCGTGCACATGTACCGATCGACAGAGCAAGGTTGCCCGCACATTATAAATACATTGTTTTATAATGTTCGCCTTTTCACTTCCGGTGGTGTGTCATAAGAGTTTGAGACAAATTTCAGTGCAATTTTATTCTTTGGCACGCCATTGCTCCGAAACTACAAGTGCCACAGACACAAATGATAGCTCATTTGAAAGGGCTTGAAAGGACCCTCCTTTTAACGCAACAACCACTGATCTTCTCTGAAAATTTTCGAAGCAGCTGCGCTTAGAACTTGTGAAACAGCGTCATGCCGCGAAAGAAGGGCAAGGATCTGAGTCGAAATCCGCCACAAAATAGACTTTGGCAGGACAAAGTTGCAGGTAAAGAGAAAAAAAAATTAAGAAAATCGGTTCATCAGGAAATAAATTATGGGGCTCCAAATACTAGTGTGCAGAACGAAAACAGTGTGCATGGCGCTTCTCCGCAGCCGGGTCCCTCGGGAGTGCCACCAAAATGACCGGAGATGTCAGATATGTATTTGCGAAATAGAAACGAAGCTGACGAGACCACTCTTAACTCCCCCTTTGTCCCAATGGACGAAGGCCCTTTAATGCTGTTACTAAGGCAACCAGCAGCGTCGTCGCGCTACTCTGGAGCAGACAAAGAGTTCGCCAAGCTATTTCTAAACAATTCCTTAGGGCATATGTGCGGTGTGTGCGATCACCTCTGGCACAAGGATAGATTGAACTATCTGTTTCATTCATAATCCAATACCCTAACAAGACAGACATGTAATCCATGTTCGGTAGGTGCCACAAACTGCAATATCTACCAAGGGCAAGTTTTTTTTTTAAAAAACAAAACAGTGTTCCAAATGACATGGATGAACCCCTCTGGCTCAGTTAAAGCGTTGGCACCACCCGGCTGTAGATGCGTGTTCTCACGCACGTAATAGCACCTAGCGCTAAGTGGTGCTGCGTCATTAGCAGACTAGAACAACTTCAAAAACTAATCCTAAGGCTTATAAACCTCGGCCCTTTGCTTGGGCGACCGGGTTCTCGCACCTAAACTGTAACTACTGGGACCAGAAAATTTATCTATCTTAGGATGGCGCCGGGGATTTTGCAGATCAAAATCCCGGCGAAAATATTTCGGCCGTAAATTTGAAGGTGCCTCCCAGAAGCAGACTACTTCCGGCAACTATCGCTATCCTAGGCAAAAATGTAAAATCCTACTTCCGGTGAAGCAAAAAAGAAATCTATGAGAAAATAAAATGCAATTAAAACAAAAATTACTCTTTCAAAATTACAAAATTAATTTAGGAAAATAAAAACTCAATACAAATTCACTATTTAAGATTTATAGGTTAACACACACACACACCAATTGAGTGGTTTACAAAATAAATATTTAGCGACTATAAAAATTACTGGAAATAAACTGTAGGGGGGCTGAAATTAATGTTACTTAAGAATGTAAATAAACAAAATAAAATAGTGTTCAAAATAAACATTGCAGGTTAATATAAATAAAAATTAAAATAACTTTGCTATAGCGAACAGCCATAATATTTATAAAATTGTTTAAATGCAAGTCCATAATTTGCAATCTGAAATTCAATTTCAAAGCTTACCATTATCAGTAGTGCATATTTAAATTTAAAATGTAGTTATTCAATAAATACTGACAAGTTCAATAAAAAAGTAAGCATTATGTAAAACTTGAAGAGTCCTCAAAGTGTTCTCAGACCGAGAGTGAATTATATTTTCAACACGACACATCTTAGCTTCAAATCTCATTCTGCATGTGTAAATTGGCAGTTACTAATCGACTGCAAAATGGGGGACCACAGTGCCAAGATCTTTGTATGAACACAGCTTGGGTCACACTGTTCTCATACATTAATTGGCATTTTCTCATCAAGTATTCCACTATTGTAAAATATCTGTTTATATTTTGGATAAGAACACTAGTAGTGTTAAGTGGTTCAGACAATGGCACCGCAACATCTTTATACCATTACAAGATGATACTTATACCTATTTAACTTGCAAAAAAACAATACTGATATGCGGCCATGTTTCATACTGTTATTGTAATCATGCTTACAAGTAAAACTTCTAGTTTTGTGATCAGCGAGTACAATAATTCTAATCACTTTTTAGTGGCAATCAACTATTTTAACAACCTAACATCACACAAAAAAATTATAAAACTTCAGGTAATTACAGTTTTTAAAAATAAACTATTTTCTATAACAGGAATTATTTATATAAATAAAATTTCTTTATAGGTTTGGATTGTACCTGATAGCATAATAAATAAGATGTAAAATTGTAAGGATAAAATAAAAGAAACATTTCTACTGCACTTTGTATGTTAACTTTTTCCTAGACAGTGATGACAACACAAAAAAAAAATATTTATCGAATAACTATATTTATCAAAGATGGAAGAATCCAATATTCATCAACTAGAGCCAAGAGTTGGAGACTCTGTATTATTTTTCACACTTGCTAACAGCCTTTCCTTAACAATTTATATATATTTTTTAATTTTCTGGCACTGCAATAAATAATAAACAATTATTTGCACAACAGTACCTCAAAAATTCACATCACATTTCTAAGGTATTAAAATTTTTTTTTTGTTTTTGGTTTTACGTAACTTTTATATCTTGCGCTGTAAAAGTATTTCATAACTATACAAATTCTGTACCCATTATTAATGTAATGTGTGCACATGTGCTTTTGACAGTGTACTGTAATTTCTGTAATTGCATGTGGCAGTTAACAATGACTAACATACTAATTGAATTTGTACGCAGTGATTGGTGGATTCATGATGCGTATAGGAGGATCTTTGAATCCTGCACATGTTGAAGACCCTTGTTACATTATGACACTTTAAATTGTGAATTTACTTTGAAAAAACTCTAATGCCATATACTGTAATGGGGAAACTAACATGGTTATTAAATACAGTGAAACCTAGTTGTTGAGTTCCTGTTTATGTCGATTTCCCGTATCAGTCGATTTTTTTGGATGGTCCCAACAAATATCCTATATTAACAATGTTAAAAAAACTAGTATGCTACGACCCTTAAATCATTCATTTACCCGCATCCATCGATAAGATATTCTGCCCGAAAACCAAAATATATTCGGAACAATTGTTTATCTGTGAAATAACTAAATTAAAACTGGTACTACCAAAATTCAGTAGTGCCAAGAGCAGGTAAACAGACATGCCCTAACCTCAAATGCTAGTGTCCACAACTAGTTGTCATGAAACGTTGCAATTGTTAACAATTACAAAATTAATTTTTGATGTTTCAATTGCTATTTGTTTTAAATTACTCACGTCGAAAAACAGATAAAACATAATAATTGCAGGCACTTCTTTGTTTCAAGTCAGCACACGAAAATTTGCACAAATAAAATGCCTATGTATAATGGATGTGGTACGGACCAGAAGCAAACATTAATAATGGACGGAACGGATTTGAACTTTACTCTGGTTCCACAAACAAAACATAATACTTTTTAGGTCAGTACGGTAAATAACCGTGTAAATTACACGTATTAAAGGGGCACAGTATGTTTTCACGGAATAATTTTGTTAAGATAAAATTACGCTAGTAACTTTTTTTAAGAGTAATGCAGTGATATCAACTGTCACACAAGATGGTGAGTATTGTAAACTTAGCAGACTATCTGTTTAATTTGGCAAAATTTAAAAAATCGGATTTTTACATACCAAACTTAAAAAACTGAGTTAAATTTGCCTCCAAAATAGAGTAAACAAATATATAATGTAGCATTATTATGGTGAAACTATGTACTTTATTACTGTACTTTAAATTTAACCATTTTTAGCACATTTTTATTTTAAATCATTGGTTTTAATAAATTTTGTTTGATTTTTGCCACCTTTTCTAAATTTGGCATTTACCAAGGGATGAAAATAAAGTTTTTCTTTAGGAGAGTGGTCCACATGTTGAGTTTATTCAGTAGGTCCCATGAAAATGAATAATAGAGGTTTCACTGGTAGTGTGTTACAATAACTCGCAAAACACATCTTTCAAATACTGAAAATGACAATTTAAGGGATTGGCATGAAATATTTAGACATGGTTTTATTTTGTTTCAAACCAAGAAATTCTGTTAAGATGATTGGTTCAGTTCTGAAAATATTTCTTCTGCTTCAATCAGAGCAAAGTTCACCCAGCTCTTACTAAATTACATTTTTAGACTGTACTAATTACAGACAAAAAAAGGCATTAATTTTCTAAAATCCTCATATTATCTTTGTGCGGTACATATTTTAAAGCCACATCCAGCCATACAAAAAAATTTACAATCTGGACATTGTGCAGATATGCATACCTAATCCTGAGTGAAAATGCTTGCAATTTCAGACAATTTTTGTAAATTCTTGCCATAGATTTTTTTTTAAATGTGTAAATTATGTAATAAAAATACACAAAAAAAAGATTACAAAAATTATTGAATCAAAAATTCTTGGAACTCTAGGTTTTCTCATTCCCCATGAAAATCCCAGGCAGTAAATTCCCACACAATAAAACAACAGACCATTATCAAATGACTCTGAATACTACATTTACAATCGGAGGTGGAGGTCTTTTTTTCAATAAATTAGTTTTAATTTTATACACTAATAAATATAATAATATCAACCGTAAGTGCAAATGTTAATTTTTAAGTACAGTGAATTCTTTATCTTTTTAAAATTTCCAAAGTTGTTATCTGCCTTATTACGGCCAATCTTAAAAGGAAAAACTAAAAAGAAAACAAATGATNTTTAAAATTTCCAAAGTTGTTATCTGCCTTATTACGGCCAATCTTAAAAGGAAAAACTAAAAAGAAAACAAATGATATTAGATGCATAGCTGCAGTATTTACATATCTGAACATTTATTACAATAATTTACAAGTACAACCACCACAGATAGGCTTGTGGTAAAAACAAAATTTCTGATACACTAGTCTCTCATCAACTGCCACATTCAATGGCTTTTGTTCCAATCTTCTCGTTCTTGTCTTTCCTTTTTCACCTCTTCAATGTACGGCTGCAGGTATCTAACATCCTGAGAAAATCAAGACACTGTATTAAGAAATATTTTTAACAACACATCTCCTAATGCCTAATACACTTCCTAGTGAAATACTGCAATAAAATGAGCATCAATGTTCAAGATATCAGAGTTGATTTTTCTGAACATTTCTGCACCACGTCTGCACCTGGCTTTTGTCAAAGAAACCAAGCAAGGCGCAGTAGAACCTCTGTATAGCAACACCATTAAACCAACAGTCTTTCTATAACAATGCTCGTTTTTTAAAAACTGTGAAAAATTTACATGAATAAAGTCTCAAATTTAAAGGAAATCTGATGGGGAAAATATTTGTTGCACTTTTTTTGGTTGCTGCACGTTGCATTTCTCTTGGTGAGCACTCTCCACACCCCACCAGCTAATATCTAAAATCAGATACACCTCCCTAGTCCATCAGTACTGGTCAATCAACACCTATTAACTCTGCTAACCCTCCACCCTTAAGGCAACTGAGTGTTTCCGTGCACAACGCAACTGATCTCGGTGCTTGTCCTGCCACTGTGCTCTTTGCTCATGTTATTAGAACTTTTATTTCTATTGGGTTTTGATGAATGTTTGTTGAAAACTTACTACGCTTACATTTTCTTGGACATACCATCAGCTGCATGGAAGCCTATAAATTTACTCGCAAATACCCCTCGAGACTCTGAAACCATGGCAAGTCTTTATCCCCCTGTGGCCTTCGCCGCTCCGCCATTCCATCACACATGACGAGAGACAGATACGTTATCACTTCCAACCTCCTCCTCCCACCCATGGTCCACCATTTTACTGGGTTCATCAGACATAACTAGAGATGGGACCTTCGATACCTTACCCCTCGATACTGGGACATATCGAAAGTATCGAGTATCGCTACATGCATATTGAGACATTTATTTGACATGTGTGTGACTTGGTCTGCCATTTACCCTATTGTCACGAAGTGGCACCGTTTATATTTGTTCTGCATAGGGATGTCAAACTCGATTCCACGATCCCTCGATACTCACGATTCTTGAAGAATCGTATAATCGAGAATCGGATGACCAAGAATCGAAGCATTAAAAACCAATTACTACAAATACATAACCTATCACCTCTCAAAAATGGTTTATAATCACTTTATTTATGCCAGTAATTGAATCACGCTTGGAAAATTATTTTGCGCGTGAAAATATGAGATGCGGAAATAACCTGAAAATGAAACTGTACTGGCGGTCTTAAAATTCACCATTTAGTATATTAGTATTTAGTAGCTTCAGTTCGGTAGCAATTTGGTAGTTTTGTATTTTAGCAAGTTTAGTTACATAATAAAAATCAGGGGTATGCAGCATCCCAAACTTCGAGAAGAAATTTGGGGAAAACCTAACGATTTTCTTGCCAGGCGGGAAATCATTTTTCCCAGATATTTTTGGGAAAAATTTGTGTTCACGTTTGTAGGTTGTTCCAACTAAAATACAAGTCGGGTTTCGACCAAGAAGCTTTGTATAGACCCTTTACGAAAGCGATTATGATTTGATGAATCAATGCTTGCCGAGAGAATTTCGATTTTTCCGCTTATTCACAGATTTCAAAGATTGTTACACAAGCTAAAAAAATTGTTGTACGTCATATATTATGTCAAGCTAACACTACGTATTTATTGAGAAAATTAACCAAAACTGGTTGCAAACTTGCACTATTAGGAAGTTACGGTAAACCGCGCGCACTGAGTTTGTCTTATATGCGAGCGACATCTATAAGTTTAAAATTTGTTTCCTTAATCTGTAATACTACCTTGTGTGATTTTTCTTTGATTTTAAACGTTATCAGAAATATAGTTAAGAACAATGAAAAAGTAGTTTACAAAAATTTAGATGCATTATTGAAAATATTTTTACCCAGAGTATAAAGTATTGAAAGTATCGAGGGTATTGAGCTGAAAACTGTATTGAGTATCGAGTATTGAAAACACAGTATCGTCCCATCTCTACACGTAACAGACAGATGTGACGCCCAGCGCATTTATAGACACTTGAAACCTGAGTTTCTGTAACCTAGGTTTCAGAAGTTACACTGAAATATTCCGTAGTTTTTTTTAAACATTATAACAGACACTGCTTATACGTGACCATATGACAAATTGGAAGGCACAGTAAGTTTTGCTCACATCTTAATTTATCATCTGGTGAAGGCCTCCGCCTGTCTGGTGCATGAAGTGCGTTGCAAGTTTTGGTAGAAAACCTGTGATTAAAAAGCAGTTGGATATTTTTTAGCAGTGTCTAAAACACGAAAATAATTCAAAAAAGATCATGTGCCCCAAGACAAGTTCCAAGTTTTTGCTAAATTTTTTATATAGAAAATTTTCCTACATTAAGGCAATAAAAATGGACTTCACTATTGCTATGTTACACGGTGCACTGTGTTTAAGCTTTTTCTGTTGACAAGGGGCGGTCCAATGTGGTTTTCTAAGGTATCATTTTTTTTCTGAAGTCATCTACCCATTAATATAAATTTATATTTGCTGTAAAAAAACATCATTTTCACACCAGAGACAATTTAACATGAACTTCAAGCAAAAAATTCTACGTTTTAACATGTACAGAATGGGGGCGATCAGTCCAAAATTTTCCAAGCCTTCAAACCCACCAATGGACCACATTCCTGGAAACTGCGAGGAGTGGTGTATCAGTGTATTACTATTGTACTATCAAGCGACAGCTACAATAATTTCCTGGTATCACTGTACATTAAAATATTACGCTTTTCTTTCCACGCACTTAGTAGCACTTATAACTTGTGCTTCATACAACTTAGCATTTTGTGCTAACATGCACATTTGGTTATGAGAATCTGTAGTTACCAAAACTTTTTAACAATTATTGGGTCTTGTAATTACCAGATTAAACTGTACTTTAGTATGGTAAGCAAAGTCTTCTGCTTAGAAAACATTATCAAAAACATACTCGAGTTCTTTAAACAATACTCTGTATAAAAGAAATATCAATTTCACTATTGTTTTTGAGTACAGTAAGAAAAAGGCTAATTATGAAGACAAATAATATTATAATTTTAATTGAAATATTCTAGGTCTAAAAATTACGGCACATGGATTGCAGTCACGTACCTGTTTCCACAAAAGTCTTAGGCAAAATTAAGTGTTTTAGGATTTAGTAAATAAATTTGATACACACAAAGAGTAAACTATGTATTAATTCTGTACTCAATTACCTCTTCAAATTTAGTCCATTGGTCTTTCGGTAGGATTGTTTTCTGTGTAGACAGCTGCAAGGCCCGCATCATGCGAAAGTTGCGCTCGTCAACCAAGCGTTCTGGCAATCGCCTCAAAGCCTCCGTTACATCAGAATCCTCATACAAAACATCATCATGATGCAAACCTAAAACCCACAACAAAAATGTTTGAATCCATAATCAATTATGACAAACACTTTAAAAATGAACAAACGTTACAATTTTGTTAACCGTATACCTTATCCTACAAAAATAAGATTTAGTATTAATAACTTTTGTTAAGAACAAAAAAATGAGATTATAAAGGCTCAAGAATAAAAGTCTGGATTTTATTAGCACATATATATAGCTACTCATTAATTATCAAAACATTTAAATACACCAATTACAAGAATATATTGTAATCCATTAAATAGTGTTTCATTACTGCGAACATTATGCTTGTTTCTTTTCACATAAACTCTTGTAACGTGGCACCCACACAGTTACAAAGTTAAAGCCGGCTTTAAGTTGCCACTCGACTAGCTCAAGACGGAGTAACACGAGACTCTGTAAAATGGACGCCATTTAAATATGAAATAAAGTCAAGTTCCGGTGTATTTGATCTATCTTTTATCTGTCAGTTAGTGACACAGTTCATATACAAAGTTCAGGTATGCAGAGTACGAACCGTTCACAGATAGACAGGTGCAGAACAACGCCACAGTCGTTTACGAATTATTTCATTTCTTAAAAACTTGCCTGAAGAAAAAACAAATTCAACGACCTCCCACACCGGCGGAGAAATTATCTAGCAAGTTCAAGGTTGCCGGTGTGGGGGTTAGCGCTAAGCCAGACGCGGCCTAGGTGAGCCCTGGATGACGACTGCTCAAACGAGTGACTTGATTCAACTGCTTGAGACGACTGACTTAAGACAACTGCTCGGTACCAACTACCGATATCCACTGATGGAAGGCAACAGGCACACGTGTACTTGTGCTGCCTATCCCTCCCCTCTCCCCAGATAAGGGCACGGCAGCCGGCATCTGCCAGCAATGTCATCCAAACGTTATCGAAACTGCGTTGTACAAAACTAGTCGACGCAAAACTGTCGACGCAGTCTGAAAAAACTAATCTAATATTGAACGTAACAAAAACAAACTTTCGAAACGGCAACCGGATGCCTGATAAACGTTAGAAACTGCAAACGTATGCCCAATAAACAAACTATCACGGTAAAACGAACCACCACGGCTTTTAATTACAAACCCGATAAAAATATTACGAAGCTTAGCCAAAGCTAAAGAAAAATGAAACACGTGTCCCAAAAATTAAGAATACTGCGTCATTACACTCTTTTGAACTGGAGAGCTAAAGAACTTACCAAAAGAAACTTGGGAAGTAATCTATCAAAGAGACAACTAATTGCGAATCAATGTAAAAGTTGGTGCAACTGGACGCTATATCTTTATATAACAACACTTTTGTAAGGTTCTACCAGTTGCTCCAAGTTCAGATCAGCATGTGTTTCCTACAGAGGTACTTCCCGATAATTACTGCATACTGAAAACTGTGTTATAGTAAGGTTATAAGATATAAGATACTTTTGTAAATTACATTTCACTGTAGGACAAAAATTGTAGTACTTGAAGGCATGACCTACATATCTCTGAATGTTTCTTTTCATTTCAGCTCAAATAAAAAAATTGGAATGAAAATCAAGTACTGTAACTGGTAGATTATCACGTTGGGCTTTCATGAAATGGTGCAAAATACTAATTTGGCAGTAATAGTACACACTGTATCAAGGTCAGTTACGACTGTCACGCCAGCTATAAGTGTTTTTGCACTTGCATGATAACAGCTGTGTAAATCACGTACAGTGAAATCCAGTACCTACAAGAACGGCCTACTACGAGAATTCCATACCTAAGACAGTTTTTTAGTACACCATCACATAGTACTATACTACAAAGGTTAAATTCTGGTTACGCGAGCGAGGGTTTATTTTGTATTTCCATTTTTACGAGGGGTTTGAACACATTTTGATGAATTGTATTTTGCCTTTTCCAACTATTGTGAATTAAAATTGTTTAAATTGGGTAGAAAAGTGTGCATTTAGTATAGTTAATTTCGTAAAATGTGTATAGGCCATACTCCATGAGGAGTGGCAGACTTGTAAGCAGCGAACGACCACGCACTCGCATCCTTTATCTACACCATACTGTATTTACCGGTTGCGCTCTGCCTTGCTTTGTGCATTGGTGCATACTTTTAGCATGTTGATTAATTGTGAAATTGTATGCCTATTGTGGTTTTAAATGGAAAGTTTAAGTCAATGAAATGCAATATACATTACCACTAAATTTGAGATTATTCAGAAAAGTGAAAAGAGTAGCTGCAGTAAAAGTGAAATAGGCATGCGGTACAATTCAAGTTCAACACTTTTTTTCGATATTAAAAAATAAAGAGAAAATTAAAGAAGCGGTTGTGAAGTCGAACACGTGTGATAAGAACAAAACATTACGCAAGGCTGATCATTCAGAATTGGAAGATGTGCTGTACGAATGGTTCTCACAGCAACGTGCAGGTGTGCCGATAAGTGAACCGGTAATTCAGGCAAAAGCTAATGAATTGGCGCTCAAGATGAAGCTTGATGATTTTAAGTGCAGTGTAGGTTGGCTTACTCGATTTAAGGCAAGAAGGGGAATCGTCCAATTGCAGTAATCTGGAGATTCTGCGAGTGTAAACCGTTTACAAGTGTAAGAATGGTACCACGTCCTGAGTGAAATTTTAAATCGCTACGAGGCCAGAGATGTTCATAACGCCGATGAATCGGGTGGTTTTCATAACTTGCTTCCAAATAAAACTCTAGCTGTTAAAGGTGATGAACGCAAAGGCGGCAAGTAGAGTACAGAACACATTACAGTATTGCTGTTTACCAATATGGACGGCAGTGATAAGCTGAAACCCTTCATAATTGGCAATTCTGCAAGATCTCGTGTCTTTCAGGGTGTTTGCAACATCCCTTGCTCCTACAATGCGAACAACAATGCATGGATGACTGCCAAACTCTTCACACAGTGGCTCCATGCTTTTGTGCCAGGATAAGGGGCTAAAAATAGAAAAGTTGTTTTGTTTTTGAGCCACTTCCCAGCGCATCTGAAAGTGCAAACCCTGAGAAACACCAAACTTATTTTTTTGCCTCCCAATTGCCCCAGTGTTTTTTGGAGATCACTACCGAGCATATATTTTCAATGTAGATAAGATTTCCTTAACATGAGATTTTCTATTTAAATTTTGCAGCTGCCAACCAGTACGCAGTGCCCTTAACGTTGATGCCTTTTCCTACAAACATCACTTCTATTTTGTCTATTACACTATCACACTGGCCATAAATGTCTCATTTTCTTGGTAACAACTGTGCCATGCCAGGTTGCTGTAATGACAGTTTGCCAACTGTGGCCACAGTCTCACCACAAATTATCTTAAAAAAAAATTTATGTTCATCAATAGACATATGAATGTTTGCAATATGTATGCTGAAACAATTGAAAACAAACCTACCATATTTATTGAAGCCTGAGAGATTGTATGCCCATTTCTTCAAAGGAGCTGAAACACAAAACAATTACATGTTGTCATAAAATATGTAATCAATTTCTTAAAATGACCTACAAAACCTAACGACACTCTTTTTGATACAAATCAAGCAACAACTGAACACACTGAAATTAATTATGAAGACTAGGGGCTCACCTAAAAGAAACATAAATGGGTTCAGCACAGCTTACCTTTTTAATATTGAGGATGTAATGGTAAAATAAGTAGAACGTACTAAATAAAATACGAGGAGTTCGGCTGCTTTGTTTACGTCGGACACCATGTTGAATAGCCATGCAATACTGTCTGCGCAGACGTGAAATGCGTTCAGTTGCCGTTTAGATGCAATAGTGCGGTTCGTGAGTTGTGTCGTCCGAATACGACCGTGCGAAGGCTTGTGATTTAAGAATGGAAGACCAGAGTACGAGTGCTTCTTTGCTTTACAGTTGTCTATGTGGTGGGTGTTACTTGGACGTTTTAGTAGATCATGGTGTTTTGTTGAGCGGGGTAATGTGCAAAGTCATACACAATAGTAATTGAATTGGCTTTTGACAGTGGAATTGTACTCGCCGCGTACCTAGGTGAGTTAAATTATATACGTCTGGTATGTTTTACTGTTACTTTAAAACCCAAAAATCCTAGACTGGAATAAAATTGTAGGTTAGTTTAAAGCCTTAAAATCCAAGATACGAATTAAATCTTAGGTTAGATTAAAACCCTACAATCCTAGGTTAGATTAAAATGTAAATAGTGATTCATTCATCGTGGGGTCAGGTAAAGTTAGGTTAGGTGGGCACAGACTATGAAATTGGGTGGACAAATGTTGACCTTTTTTTTTGTATTTTTTGTGGATGTATTTTTAGTAATTTTAAACCCACAATTTCCTTGATCTTCATAGCCCTCCGCACTATCATATTTGTGGTTTGTATTGGTAATATGTTAATGCCTCTAGTAAATTCGTGTTCTGTGTAATTAGTAGAGTGGAAATATACCACTTTCCATGATTTTTTATTTTATTTTCAGAAAAGCCCCTATTCTTAATAATTACCCTACTGACTAACCATACTACAGTTTACTTTTACTAGGATTCAAGTATTGCAAATCATACGTGGTAGCATTAAATTAGGTTACATGGTTAATGCACAAGAAAAAATAGCTTACATGGTTCATGAAGAAAAAATTTAGGGACATTGTAGTAGGTTACCAGTCATTGCTTACACAAGCCACCATGCGGTAATGGCTACTAAACATCGCAAACAAACAGTTGGCATGGAAAATTTCAGCTCAGGTACCTTCAAGATCAAAAGATGTGTGTTGTGCACAGAATCTGCATTTTCCTTATTTTACTGTGTGAAGAAATGGTATTTATGAACATGCAGATGTATCGGGGAATTCATGTCAGTTAGGCAAAGGATGCTACCTGGATGCTTATCAATTTGCACATAGCTGAGTATCTGGTGAATTTCACATTTGAGGTTAGGTTAACACCCTACAATCCCAAGTTAGTTTAAAAATGTAAAATAGTGATTCACCCATCGTTGGGTTAGGTTCTGTTAGGTTAGGTGGGCACATATTACAAAATTAGTCTGACGTAAACGCCCCTAGTAAATTCGTGTTCTGCATAATTAGTGTGGAAATATACCACTTTTCGGTTTTTTTTGCAGAAAAGCCCTTAACTGCATAATTACCCGGGGTTTAATTTGTACTTTTTTTTTCTCTTGCATCTCATTTCACTGCTGGATTTCCCCTTCTAAAATTTTGTACTAGACCCCTTAAAATTGTAGTGGGGTACACCGTACCTTAAGTTCATAAATATAATTATTTGTATGGAACATGCAATTCGGCGATTTTCGTGTCCCAACACACCACATAAAACGATGAAATGAGGTTAGTTTAAAATTATCCTGTGACCTTTAAAACACAGCTATAAAATCACACATTACAAGGATACTTAAGGTTATCGCAAATCCATTTATATGAATTTGAATATTAACTTTATATGTATGGCACCAATAATACTCGTCACACAGAAACTATATACACTACGTCTACTAAAAGTCCACTAAAAACCATTTTAATTACCTAATGCGCCTCCTGCTTTACGTACCGCCGCCATTTTAACAACTTCAGGATACAGAATGTAGAGCTCTATTCACGTAGAAGTTAAAAGTTACTTTTAAAGCATAGAGTACTGTTCACAAGTTTATGTCAATTTTCGCGTTTTGTTACACAAAGCAGTTATAATTCAACTAAAAGAAATAAAATTTTCGCAAACTTTGGTAAATTACTATTAACTTGAAGTTGTAACATTTTGAAATTATAAGATAATAAAATCTGAAAAAATTGATGAAAACTCTGTACATATTATTGAATGACAGCCTGCAGTGAACCACGTCTTGATTTCACCCAAGATTTTAGGTTCTACAATTCAGGCTTGTTCGTTTCGTACCAATTATAAAATTACTGAGGGTATGTGGATGTGTTTACTATTCACATATATGAATATAATTAATTAATACAAGTACTCACTTGCAAAAGCTAACATTTTTGTTCTCTTGGAAAGAGGTGCTACACGAGTCCCACTTTTTATTTTTTTTTACCATTAGCCCATTGACTGCGTCGTTAAGGGCGCCCCGAACGAGTAGTGAGAACAAAAGTGACTGGAAAGTGCTCAATATGACCACAGGTTTGTTCCGTTCGGCATCTCTTTTTGCGCTTCGTAGTCGTGAGAGTTAAGGTCAAAAGTATTAAAAAAAAGTTAACACCTTCAAAGCTAATGGAACGTCGTCAGTTTGTTTTCATTTTACGGATGGGAATAGAAATCAATAATATCGATACATCGGAAAATACCCAATAATTTGTATCGATATTGCAAAAATATGTTATCGATATTTGTAAAATATTGATCGATTGAAAGATACAGGTACTAGAAATTTAAGTTAAACTTTTTTTTAATTTAAGTACCAGGGGCTCGATAATATGTAATGAATGATTTGAAAGCTACTCGTTTTCAGCGCACCTTGTGGCTAAATGTTTCCTCTTGCCAAACTGTTAACAGTTATATTTCTAACCTTTAGTATAATGAACCTTAGCCAGGATCCACAATGCAAGTATAATCATCCACCATTTTAGAGAGTATGTAATTTCAATGCTCTATGCACCCTATCTTGTCACAATAATGCAGACGATACCATTGTAATTGAAACATGTGGTTCTATATAGCATAACCAAATGATTATAATTGTTTTTGTGGTGACACTGATGGCTGACACAAATACATTTCCATGTAATATACTTGTTTTTTAGATGTTGTAATTTCGGCTGAAATTTTAGGGGTTAAAATATTGATAATCGATTTTTCGGCCAAAAATTTTACTAATGTAAAATAGAGATATATTGTAACTAAATATATATATATATATAGTTTTCTATAATTATCACTCATCACTATTTCGTGTATAAAAACCAAAATGGCAAACATAGCAGGCATCTTGTAGCTGACATTATATATATTTCTTTTGTGATTGTTTGACATTACTGGTATTTTAGGGCCTATGCTGAGGTGAATGTTTGGTTGTTAAGAACGTTTATATAGGCGCCAGTCGCTCAGTGAATACTCAGAGCGACACAAGACACTCTCAGGAGGAGTGTAGCTGTGGCTACCACAGCCCTATAATGCACGTTTCACTTGCGGTTGTTAGCGGAACTGTAGACCATTCCGAACGTTCTGCGATCATTATACAGTTGATTATCACACAACAAGACATAAAATCACTTTCCCAGAGAAGGCCGGGCCCTGAAATGACTGAGAAATGACCAGGTTGTTCAATGATTGAGTAGGAACACAATATCTGTATAGGCACAAGATTTAATTAGGTTAAGTTCACTATACAGTTGGCCTGATACTCCACATTTTAACTAAGCGGACTCAACGCGCCAAGCTCCGTCGATGAGCTAAAGTCTAAATGCCGAGTTGGCAAAATTCTAAAATGAAATCTCTGGTCAGAGTCGCGAAAGTGGTTAAGAAAAAAATTGCACTATTGCAGTTACATCAGTTCACACAGTTCACACAAAGGTTGATGGACCTCGAGCGGCAAACACGCTTGACTCACCTGATTACCGCTAGACGGAGAACTAAAAATCACGGCGGCGGTCAATCAGGCCTAGCCGATTGAGTGGTGCAAAAATTTGGAGTATATTTATTGCGACCATGAAAACTTACGACTAATGCACAATATACATGTCACATGAAGTACACAACACTGCAATTCCTCTGTTTCTTTTTATAGGAGCCGTCACACGCAGGCTATCCTGGACATCACCTAAATTACGACTAATCTCTTAATTGGCATCACTCCATTTCATTTTCTAGCAGCATTGTATTTTGATCTAAGTAACACGTGATGCTGACTCTTATTAAGTATATCTTGATGTTTATTTAATTGAAGCATTGTGCAAAGATTATATTGACATTATTAAATCATGGGGATTTTTTTGCTAATTCAGTTCGGTTTCCTGATGTTGCCTGAAGGGCTGTCATCCGACGTTGCTGCCGCTACTCCAGTAATTGACTGTTTAATTCTATTTAAAACTTGATGTTGCTGGAGTCTGCTGTGCTTATCAATAACGTGTTCAAAACTGATGCACTAAATTATGCGACTACTTTCTTAGCTAGGGAATGCATCTTCAGAAAGTGGTGTGCTATGCGGGCACCTCTTGCACACGTGATTACTGTGTGAATAAATTGTCCTTGAAGAAACTATCAATTCCTGGTATATTCTCTGAGTATTAATTTATACGCTAATCTTTTGTCCTCATTGTAAATTACCATATCCTTGTGGAAGTCTACAGAATTTCACATGTCATCTGCTCGCTTTGTGGCCTCCAACGGGTTACGGATGTCGTGAATGGGTTAAACGTGAATGACACGGATCACTCAAAGTACACGTGCACTGGCGGATGGTTCGCAGGACGCATGAAGCACATGAATCGTGCCTGATCGTTGGTGCATGGAATTTGAGAGATCTGCTGTAAAATGGGCTATAGTCCCATGGCTGAAGATATCATTTTAAATTAAACAATCAAACTATGCATGTACATAATTTTAATTACTGTTCTATTTAAATAAGTATTATTTTTTGGTCTTTTTTGTTTTAATAGTTTATTTTTCAAATTGATATTGTTTTGGCATACTCCACCAACCTGGCTCGGTCAGACAACAGAGGTGTGCAAGGTAGGTCAGCATCACACCACCTAGGGACTTCATCTACTCAGCACCTATCACATTAGCATTTACAGTAGTTATTTATGTTGTCATTGGAACAGTAATATAATTCTTATCTCCCCAGACAGTGCCAACCTCCCCATGCTAGTTCTGTGCCCAGGGGTATCATACACCACATCATTTTTCATACTCACTTGGGTATTTTGTCCACATAGCCCAGTCGCTGGGGCGAAGCCTGGGTTCCATGTAAATTGCTATGTTTTAATTGTATCACGTTAATCAACAGATGATCCACCAAAAAGTCTGTGGTGTGTTACTGCACGATCGGTCACCTGATCTTGTAGGCAGCTTGGCCTCTCAGCCAGCAAAACTAATTTCATTACTCACCTCTTCACTGTTTCAGAGTCGGGTGTGTAGATTGGCCTGTAGCAACTCCACGACATGGTTACCTGTCAAGCATCAGAATAGCTTTATTACTCCTGCAACAATATATTACCGCAATGGTCATCAAACACAGGTATCACACTGCCATTAACACCAAAACTACATACAGAAAAAATAAAAAAATTTCAAATCCGCTTGTTTATTACTCTTGTTCTTCCAAATCAAGAATGCCAGGTTTTGGAGCAAAGTTGTTCTTTTTCTTGTTGTCAGCTGGCAATGAGGCATACCACATGTGAAGCTCTTGAAGAATGACCCTGTCAATGCCAATGACCTATGTCAATTAAGAGAATGTAATAATACATTTTCAGATGTGTTATACACGAGTGTGCTCCAATTTGTATCTTGCCATTACAATATACAAAAATTATAAAATTCGTTTTTTCAAACAACTAAGTAATGTGACGGTCTGGCAATATTGGAAACATTGTGTATAGGGTGCCTTAAAAATTCTTTAAATTCTCAAAAGAAATTAAAGTTTCCTTAATGAAATCAAAGCTCGCAAATAAATCATATAAGGGTTATCATCGACTATTGACGTGAACAGCGCACAGTTCTCGAGCTCCTTTGTGCTCACTCTGACTGCCGCAGTCGTGTCCACTACACCAGACACACCACACTGACGGGNAATTAAAGTTTCCTTAATGAAATCAAAGCTCGCAAATAAATCATATAAGGGTTATCATCGACTATTGACGTGAACAGCGCACAGTTCTCGAGCTCCTTTGTGCTCACTCTGACTGCCGCAGTCGTGTCCACTACACCAGACACACCACACTGACGGGCTTGTGGGCACGAGTGAGAGTGTTCATAATTGCATCAGTGTTCATAATTGCAGCAGTGTTCATAATAGCATCAGTGTTCATAATTGCAGCAGTGTTCATAATAGCATCAGTGTATTCAATCAGGGTATCTAATTTCATCAGTGTTATTAATTGCATCAGTACTCATAATTGCATCAGTGTTCATAATTGCAAAAGTGTTCATAATAGCATCAGTGTATTCAATCTGGGTATCTAATCGCATTAGTGTTATTAATTGCATCAGTGTTCATAATTACATCAGGGTATTTATTCAGTGTTATTAATTGTGCCAGTGTATATAATTAATAACATAATTGTCATCATGAAAGACAGTCGACACAGCCACAGCCAGGAACATTTGACATTGTACATGTGGCAATACTGTGGCTGGTACAATGGAAACGTTTAGTATTAATATAATAATTTTTATTGTGTATTTGTATAAGGAAAAATTATGTTGTCTTAGGTTAATTTAATTCCTGTCACTTCCATCTCATAATCAATTTTTTTTAGTGTATATTGTGCTTCATCGTTTCGCCGCTTGGCGTCGACTGCGCTCAGGTAGCGGAAGCCGGCCCATGCTTCCCCCCAGTTCTCTTCAGCACTTGAACGCATAAAGACGTGTAAGTCTCTCTCTCCGCAAAGTACCTCGGTACCGACTTAAGCTGAACTCAGATTCACTGCAATAGACTTCACTTCATGAACCGGATCATTTATTTTATTTGTTATAACGCCGAGGGGATAGCAACGTTACTCTCATCGGAGAATTTTAATGCAATCGGGTTTCATATTATAAAGCCACGTGTTTGCCGTTTAAGGGCCGTTAAGGCCACGTTTTGTACTAAAGTTGTGTGTTCATTAAGGAGTCTCAAGGAATAAATAACTCCACAAGCATCGTAAGTGTTTCATTTGTAATTTAATTAAGGCGTGCGAGGTGGCCTACAGCCTCGGCATCATATGTGACGGAGTGTTAACCAGAGTCCCCTAGGCTGACGACCGAAACGACCCTCATTTCATCAGCTCACCGCAGGGCTGTGGCGCAGGCCACATATTTCCTACATCATCAGCTCTGGTAACACCATGCATCAAGTTGGCTTTCCCAACTAGAGACGAGTACTTCTACGAGCCTTTGCTTGACCATGTCANGTTGCTTGACCATGTCACTATGTTGTGATTGGGTAGTCGTTTCAGATGTCACTTTATTCATAATGCCACTCATCCGCTTATGATAAACTTAAGTTTATTTTCCATCCTTATTCGAAGTTGACTTAGTTATATTCCTAGAAAAGAGGTTCTATAACATTGTCATATCGTTCTTCAGAGGGTAGTTTCTATACATAATTATTAAGATCTATTAAATTGGATATATTGTGTGTGCTAAATTTCACCTGCATATTATATTAAATTATTGTGTCTTCACCAAAATATTACTATTAACTTACACCATCAAATTCTCCATTTATTAAGCTGGATTTCCTGAGCCACCAGCCCTTTATAACAGATTAGCGAACATCAATATGTATGCTCAGTCAATTGGAGTTAAAATATAAAGGAGAGTCTGAAAATTATTTTAGATGACAAAAATGACAGAACGACACATATTTGTAACAAAATATTTAATTTCAACCATCAGTACATTTAATAGTTTTATTATCATCATCATAATATTGTTTGACATATTAAATGAAACATTGTAAATATAATATACTGCACATTATACAAATAAATGATTAACATAATGCCAATATTTTAAGAAAGTAGCCTGAAATTTGTTAAAATATTTCCATATTTAAATTACAGTTACATTCTGGCATATTGTTCATTTTCACTGCAGATTATCTCTAACAGCTAATCGACTTCAAGATTACTTTTCAATTTTTCTTTAAGGAAAAATTAAATAAGTAAAGAAAAGAAAATATCGAACATCTGAGTTTCACAAATTTATAGTGCACAACACAGATAACAAAAATAAAACAACTTTTGACATTGCTGTTAAAATATTTATAGTTTAAAGTAATTAACAGTCTCCTACAAACGTCTGTTTTACTACATTACATAATTTGTTTAATTTCGCCAGAAAAAATCGCTGTCCTTGAAATTGAATTCAAATTTATTTCATTTTGTCAAGTCGTATTTTTCAGCTTATGTTTATTCCAATTTATAGCATCATAAAAAATAGCCGTAAATTATATCGTTGGTACAATATTTACTAAAAAACTAGGCATTTTGATTGAAATCGTCATATATAAATTGTATATAATGTTTGTACTATATGAGTACACAAATTTCTTACACTTTATACAGTCCGTTTATACTTACAATACACCAAACAGGTCGTAATATTTGTTAACAATATGTACACATTTTCCTCTAGGGAATAGGGAATACATTTATGTCTTTAGTAGTTATATATATATATATATATATATACTGGCGTCATTTGACTGCATATATATATATACTGGCGTCATTTGACTGCATATATATATACTGGCGTCATTTGACTGCATATACACACACACATATATATGCAGTCAAATGACGCCAGTATTTTACGATTAATTTCGTTTAAATAAATATAAGTGAGAACAAAACATGTTTTGATGAGGCATTTTCAGTGTCTCCGATTCCCGTTGTTAACAAATAGGCTAATATTTTAATTTGGTGTCTCTGTTAACCTGTTTACTCTTTCTTATGTCCACACATACTTCGCTATGCTCATGTGTTTATTCATAGGCAATCGGCGTATGCACGATAAAATAATTATATATTTTATCAAGTTAACAGAAAAATAAATCAAGTTGGAATATACCCAAGTCATATATTCCGGAAACTGGCACGCCTTTGTTGGAACTGCGATTTTACACTATCTACAAAGACTATGTATATAACAATAAGACATCATTCCATCTTGCAGGCTACGACATAATCCTTACAACTGTTTATTCTGCACCGTCGATTTCTTGTAGCTATGACTATTGTGAGTCACGTGGTAGGCAGGGCCGTTGTTCTTGTAGTAATAAATATTTTCACTTCGTGTGGGTAGTACGTCTCGGAGGTTGTCATCCACCTGCAAAAAAAATAGATGCTTATTAAGACGAGTAACTAACGTATTGAGGCGAAGCCAATCATGCAAAAAGAGTAATGCCAATAAATTTGAAGATAAGTTTCTTATGCACACCGGGAGAAAGGGTTGACGTGTATATTGCAAGACGGTTGTTGCGTTTCGAAATATTTGTTGTGAAAAACAAAATTTTAAACGCAAAAATTACAGATATTTTAATGTAGCGCAATACAAGTCTAAATCCAAGTTGACAAAACCTTTCTGTTGGTTAAACAAAATTCGCCTGAAATTAAAAGAAAATAAGTTAAATCAAATTTGAATTGTCATTAAACAAGTCAGTATTAAATGTCCTATGGCATACGAGCAGTTTTCCTTTGTTTACCGTCCACGTGTCTTTGTCGGGACACAGTTCCTTACCTGATTGGGCCAATCAGAAATAGGTGAGTGAGTGAAGAGATTTGGGTGGCTCTTAACAGCGAGGTCTTGAGAGCCGATTGAGACGAGCATGGAGCAGCGCCGGAATTAAAGGGCGCGGGAAACGAGAGATCCCCGAGAAAACCCGCCGACCAGCGGCGATCCCACACGCGAAACCGGGGGTGATCCGACTGGGGATTGAACCCGGTTCGCCTTGGTGGGAGACGAGAAGGCTAACTAACCGCTCAGTCATCGCGGCCCTCAGATGTCATAACACAATTTCTAAAGGCGGTAAACCCTCGTGAGAGTGTTGCGNGAAAATGGCCTGGCCAAGGTCTCTCTTTTGCTGTCTCTGGCATGGCGCATGGAGAGTTATTATTAGCGTGCACATATGCGGTACTTCGTAACGATAATCTATTTTATGTACATAAAACCCATTAATAAAAATATTTTTTTAAAATGGGCACCAACATTTTCATTTTTTTTTTTACATAAAACCGTAGTAATTATTAAAATTGCCCTACTTGACGAAGATATTATTATAAATTTGTTCTTCCGAAGCATCTAAAATGTAATTACGCCTTAGTTTTGATTGGAAATATACTCGCATTAATTGTTTTTTTTAAAACCATTTAAACCAGTTAATTATAGCAACAATTTTTATAGTGTTATACAGAATATATTNTATACTGTTATACAGAATATATTGTTACATGCTCGCTGTTCTTCAAAGTTCCCCTGCCAACATTCTGCTCGCGAGAGTGAAGGAATGTTTGAAGGTCAGGCGACTTTCGTGCTCCTGAGCTTGGGTGGATTGAATTTCTGCATTTATCTGAAAGAATTTTCTGGTTCATTCGCTTAGACTCTATCAGCGTGACTGGGAATGCGGGGAACATTCCAGATGAGGCGACTGATACTATTCAAGCTGTGACTAACGTCCGAGCCAACAGTTTTTGAGAGTTGAGAGTTTGGGTGAATGTGCGACCTTAAGCGATATACGACGAGCCAGTAGAGCTACTATTGGCGACGAAAGTGATCAGCGGGAGTAAAATATGTGGACTGCGAGCATCGGTGCAGTGAAGAGTGCGACTGGCAGGCGGGACTATTGAACTAGATGCGTGAGTGTAAGACATTAAAAATGATGGCAACACGCAGACCGAACTTTTGATGGTGATGAGAGTGAATTAAGTGACTACAGTCATACAGGGACATTGAGAAGGACTTTAATTAGAGTTGAGATATACATGAAATATTGCACTCATTGGGAATAACAAGACTAAAAGTGGATGTATGTATAATTTAATGTTGTAAGTAATTGCTGTGTAAGTAAATTTAAATTAAATTTAGTTGTTTTATTTTTATTAAGACCTCCATCTCTCACGAAATACAAGACACCCCTCTGGCGTCTTGAAACAATAAGCTTTCTGTTTTCATAGGCAACGTAATTCATATATTCCTGACAATTTTGGTGCACATCGTACAGTAGGGTACAATGCTTCATCGAAAATCACTGTACTTCTACTTTAAGCTGCGTTTGGAGCCAATCCAGGATAGTTTAGTTTTCAGATAAAGACGGGAGCCTTAAGGGCGCCATCTGAAGCCTAAACGCGCTGGAATGCAGTTATATTCCATTCATGATTACTTCCAACTTTAATGAAGCCCTGGGAAAGTTATACTTTCAGAATATTCCTCCACTTCATGCAAACAAAGATCGGCTAATTTTAGTAAATTGCACTAAAGGGACGACGCACTGCAATCGTGTGAACTCAGTTTAACAATACTTTGCACGAGAACTATTTCTTACTAGGCATTACAAACACAGCTGCTATTTTTTCTGTTTTATTAATTTTAATTATAAATTATAAATATAAATAAAAGTTATATTTTATAAAAGTTAAATTTAATACAAAATAAGACACTTGTATGTTAACCTGAGTATAGAACGCTTGTGATACGTGTCGTATTTAAGAAACAACCAAACACGCCATACACGGGACGATTTTTCAACGATTTGCTTCAAAAAGCGCAAAGAAACCGCGGTTA
>NQII01012897.1:0-21142 GCA_002778355.1 Clitarchus hookeri
AAGTACAAACATTACAACAGGTATTATAAACGTAAAAATTTTCAGAATAGATTCTCGACAACAAACAATTCATCTAATTCAAGTTTACTTTTGTTGTAGAGGCAAATAAATATAACAAGTGT
This sequence comes from Clitarchus hookeri, assembly GCA_002778355.1. Classification (NCBI taxonomy): domain Eukaryota; kingdom Metazoa; phylum Arthropoda; class Insecta; order Phasmatodea; family Phasmatidae; genus Clitarchus; species Clitarchus hookeri. The sequence goes on from NQII01012897.1 coordinate 123, forward strand.
GAAGTGTTCCTGTAGTGTTACGTACTGCATTTCCCACTTTTTCTTCTTTTAGAAACGTAAGTATTTAATGCTTTCTCTTTTCCATAGCCATCCGACGCTGACAAAAGCCAACGTCTGCAACGTATTTATCGCCGTTGGCCGTGACCGCCAGCTGGCCTCACTCTGGCTACAGCTCATCATGTCACGTCACATTGCGCTATTGTAAAACCAACTAGCAGTTCTCTTAAATATGCTGTTTGAAGGAAAGAGGCTGAAAAATAAGTTTGTTGCATTTATCTTTGTTGCTATTCTCTTCACCGCTACTATACAACAAGGAAGCAAGAAAGATCTAAAAACAGACACCACCCCACGAGCACTTTATAACCACCCTTTGTGAAAACCATATTATAATAAAAGCACTCCACTGAAGTGCTGTCAACAGGAATAAAGACTACATTTTTTCAACATCAAAGTCAGCATATAGATTCATTATACATATACATTTCAAGGTACAGCAGTTTTTTTCCCTTCATATATTAAGATTATTATAGCAATATGAGGGGAGGAAACTTTGTGCTGTATTACAAATAAAGCAATATACAGCAACTCCTTGCCAACTGTGAGAGGAGTAGGAGGGGTTGAAGTTAAAAAAAAAAAACAGTGGTTTAGAAAATTGTAGAAGAATACAGGTTCTTACGGAAAGAGAGGGATATGTTATGCCTGCCAACCAAGTTATGTATCAGCTCTCATAAATCAGACTTGCATAACAGACGAATAGTAAATAGACACACTTGTAAAAGCCACACAACTTTCTCGGACATAAATGATCCTTAATATTACTGGTTGGAGAGAGTGATATGCGGCCGGTTGTGGACTGTAATTTGGCCATCAACCACGCAACCCAATACATCTAGAGATGGCCGATAAATGGCAGCCTGCTACTTTGTCAGATATTTATTTGACACTGATATATCGGTGACAAAGTCATTGAAGTATCTGTGACTGAGATATTGTATAATGACATACGTTCACAGANTGACACTGATATATCGGTGACAAAGTCATTGAAGTATCTGTGACTGAGATATTGTATAATGACATACGTTCACAGATTTATGAAATGAAATGTGACAAGCAAAGCAGCTTCGCTTGTCACAGATATTTCAGTTGCCCGTGATTGTCACAGCTAACCTTCTACCGGAATATGCGTGTTTACCAAGATGACGACTGAGCGCTTTTAAACAAAATATTCAGTGAGAAGCCAAACCTTCTTTATAACATGGTAATAAATCTATTCACATGAATTCCTTCAATTTCACTTTTATTATGTTTGCTCCAACATGTCGTATTTCTATACAGTTAGTCTACAAACCATAGCAGTACCATAAGTAGCAGTCAAATATGTTTACTGTGTACCCACTTTGAGGTTTCTTTAAAAAAATTTTTAATGCAGGAAAAATAATTATGTAAAATAAATAACTAAACCCTTAGAGATACGGATAACAAAGCCTCGGAAAAGGAACATTTATTGTAAATTTTCACACAGTATTTTGCTTAAATACTGTAGAGTAAAATTACATGGGTGTTTTGGGAGTGTGAAAATGAAATAGTGTTAAATGANATAGCATTCAACTTTTAGACATTATTAGTGATTACTCTTTCCTAGCACAAAAACGTTTCAAGTGCATAGTTCTGGGAAACATACACGTCAAAATCACAATTTGACTGTATTAGAAATGTGAAAACAATGAAAAGTAACTTAAGTGGAGAAATGAGATAATTCATGCTGAAAATAGATGACAAGAACTACTTCAAGACATCTATAAAACTGCATAAGGTAATGTTTTAACAATTAAAAAAATTGCTGAAAATTAGGAAATTCTTGCATAATTTTGATATGAGAGTGCCCCTGAAATTTTGTACAATAACTTTTACTAAATACACCTTATAATGAATCAAGACCGTAATAACTTTCTGTTGCCCTTGTTAAATTTTCTGCAAATAGTTTAGTTTTTATTTACTTCATACCTGGTTGTAATTTTCCTGTTGTTTAGGTTTTAATCATATTTGGGTGAATTATTAGCCCTGGTCACATTTCTCAAAATATTTGTGGTATGTACACAAAATTATACGTTTCCAGAAATTATTATTAATGGTAAATACAACATTTTTGCTGCAATAGAACTTAAAGGACTAACCAAAAAGGAAATAAAATTCTTAAGGATCATAATTTGAACTAAAATGCCACCATACCCTTGCCAAAAACAAAGTTTACAAATGTCTCATGAAAAATGTGCAATTTTTGGCACCTCCAGTGTTTAACATATGCTTATTCCCTTGTTTTTTTATTTATTTTTTGTTATTTTGCTCTTATTCTGGAAAAACTGGTTTTTGTTTGGTAAAATCTCATTACCCGTTAATTATTATTCTGCTAATTATCTGCTAGCAATTTAATAATTTGGTACTCAAACTTACAACAATTGTATTGAAAAAAAAAACCATTTATTTTGTCATAGCTTTTAAATGGTTAAAATGGTAAATGTTCATATGTACATGATTTAGTATTTCACAAATAGTTTATATATAAATATTTTCTTTACTAAAATAATAACAGATTTGTGTTGTCAACTATAAGTTTTTGAAATGTGTGTGATTGTTTGAGTTATATACAAACACTTTGCAGCCTCTGCTGTTTTTGTACTCTGTTTCACAATTAAACGGCAGCACGTGTCTTGTACTGTTTTGCATAAACTTAACCTTGACGGTTGACATTCTATGCAATAGTGTAACATTTATCATTATTAATGTAATTATAAACTGCAGTCAGGTCTCCAGAAAATGACAATCAAATTACTTATGTAAAATAAAGTGTTGTGTTTAGAGAGATCTAACTAAGTCAATGGCCAACATTCCAGCCAAAACAAGCGAACTGCTTTGTCAAGCGCTCATTGCTTGTGACGAACTGATGTAACAATCTTCAACATACCTTCCTCCAGCCTGACGGCAGTGGAGTTGGCTCATGGCAGCATCTGGGATACCAGGAAAGCCTGCATGCCATAGTTCATTGCTTTAACTTTAGGATGATATTGTAAAAATCAGTGAAAAATTGAATTAATATATATATGAGAGTCCTGACTTATCTGTGACAATTATAAAATAATTGTAAAAATTATTTCCCTTTATTATACCCAAACTTTCCCATACTGTTGTTAACTTTGGAAGATGTCATTCTAAGTGTCCAGTAAGACTGTAAATTGAATTTCCCGTACACCAAAAAAATTATATGAAAAACTATTACATAGAATAACAGTCATGGAGCATTACTGTGAATGTTCCTATTGTACATAAAACTGGTTTAACGATACAGCAAGGCATGTTTAACTACATAAAACTGGTTTAACGATACAGCAAGGCATGTTTAACTACATAAAACTGGTTTAACGATACAGCAAGGCATGTTTAACTACATAAAACTGGTTTAACGATACAGCAAGGCATGTTTAACTACATAAAACTGGTTTAACGATACAGCAAGGCATGTTTAACTACATAAAACTGGTTTAACGATACAGCAAGGCATGTTTAACTACATAAAACTGGTTTAACGATACAGCAAGGCATGTTTAACTACATAAAACTGGTTTAACGATACAGCAAGGCATGTTTAACGCCAACAGACAACAACATTCAATGCAGTTGCACTATCAAACGACACTTGGTTTGGCGACGAAGGTCACCTCCGACCGTGTTGCTGCATATTTTAGAGTGAATACATTACTACCGGCAAGAGACTGCACTTGTAAACCATTCCAGGGAAAAAAACTGCATTAAAAACTTAACAAAAAGTACAAACATTACAACAGGTATTATAAACGTAAAAATTTTCAGAATAGATTCTCGACAACAAACAATTCATCTCATTCAAGTTTACTTTTGTTGTAGAGGCAAATAAATATAACAAGTGTGAAGTGTTCCTGTAGTGTTACGTACTGCATTTCCCACTTTTTCTTCTTTTAAAAACGTAAGTATTTAATGCTTTCTCTTTTCCTTAGCCATCCGACGCTGACAAAAGCCAACGTCTGCAATGTATTTATCACCGTTGGCCGTGACCGCCAGCTGGCCTCACTCTGGCTACAGCTCATCATGTCACGTCACATTGCGCTATTGTAAAACCAACTAGCAGTTCTCTTAAATATGCTGTTTGAAGGAAAGAGGCTGAAAAATAAGTTTGTTGCATTTATCTTTGTTGCTATTCTCTTCACCGCTACTATACAACAAGGAAGCAAGAAAGATCTAAAAACAGACACCACCCCACGAGCACTTTATAACCACCCTTTGTGAAAACCATATTATAATAAAAGCACTCCACTGAAGTGCTGTCAACAGGAATAAAGACTACATTTTTTCAACATCAAAGTCAGCATATAGATTCATTATACATATACATTTCAAGGTACAGCAGTTTTTTTCCCTTCATATATTAAGATTATTATAGCAATATGAGGGGAGGAAACTTTGTGCTGTATTACAAATAAAGCAATATACAGCAACTCCTTGCCAACTGTGAGAGGAGTAGGGGGGGTTGAAGTTAAAAAAAAAAACAGTGGTTTAGAAAATTGTAGAAGAATACAGGTTCTTACGGAAAGAGAGGGATATGTTATGCCTGCCAACCAAGTTATGTATCAGCTCTCATAAATCAGACTTGCATAACAGACGAATAGTAAATAGACACACTTGTAAAAGCCACACAACTTTCTCGGACATAAATGATCCTTAATATTACTGGTTGGATATGCGGCCGGTTGTGGACTGTAATTTGGCCATCAACCACGCAACCCAATACATCTAGAGATGGCCGATAAATGGCAGCCTGCTACTTTGTCAGATATTTATTTGACACTGATATATCGGTGACAAAGTCATTGAAGTATCTGTGACTGAGATATTGTATAATGACATACGTTCACAGGTTTATGAAATGAAATGTGACAAGCGAAGCAGCTTCGCTTGTCACAGATATTTCAGTTGCCCGTGATTGTCACAGCTAACCTTCTACCGGAATATGCGTGTTTACCAAGATGACGACTGAGCGCTTTTAAACAAAATATTCAGTGAGAAGCCAAACCTTCTTTATAACATGGTAATAAATCTATTCACATGAATTCCTTCAATTTCACTTTTATTATGTTTGCTCCAACATGTCGTATTTCTATACAGTTAGTCTACAAACCATAGCAGTACCATAAGTAGCAGTCAAATATGTTTACTGTGTACCCACTTTGAGGTTTCTTTGAAAAATTTTTTAATGCAGGAAAAATAATTATGTAAAATAAATAACTAAACCCTTAGAGATACGGATAACAAAGCCTCGGAAAAGGAACATTTATTGTAAATTTTCACAAAGTATTTTGCTTAAATACTGTAGAGTAAAATTACATGGGTGTTTTGGGAGTGTGAAAATGAAATAGTGTTAAATGAAAGAATGTTTTGTGACGTAATATATTCATTTAGCGATGACCATACTTGAGTATACCTTGTGAGGCACCTACGGCAGGCCACCTGAATAACACCGCCAATTTCAGTGGTAGGAGAAAATATTTCAGACAAAAGTTGCTTGGGTTCAAGGCACTAATAACTCGATAGTGATAATTTTCCCGTACGTGGACGGATAAAGAAAATACAAAGGTCAATTTCGTTAATGTGAATGGAATGATAATTTTTATTACGATAACATTTGCCGGTCATTCAAGATCGCTGAAGTTCAAAGGCGACGCAAACTGAGCCGCAGCACGGACTTAAGGCAAACCATGTGGTACCAACACGATGGATGTCCCACTCATTCTGCACAGAGAATTACAACGTTTCTTAACCGAACTTTCGGTGGTCGTTGGATCGGTTGGTCTGGAAGCACAAAATGGCCTGCACGTTCCCCAGACTTAAAACCTATGAAATTTTATCTATGAGGAACATTAAAGCAACAAGTCTACAAAGACACACAGACAACTCCCAAAGGCATGAAAGGCCGTATAACACGAGCGTGTTCTGCGATAAGTCTAGATGAAATTCAACGTGCGGTATTGTCCACTCAGAATCGCTTTACAGTATGTATCAATGCACAAGGTCACCAAGTCGAACACCCAATATCATAATAAAATAACAAAGGAAACGTAGCCTGAGACTGACGTTTGTCTAACCTAACTCCAGCTACAGGACGACTACAGTCGCTACAGGATAGCGCAGTTTGCTTCGTCATTGATCTTCAGTAATCCTGAATGACCAGCAAATGTAATTACATTTCATACGCACTGTCGAGGGGAGTAAATAAAATTTTACATTCCATTTAAATCAACAAAGTTGATCGTTGCATCTTCTTTACTCTTCCACGCACTGGGAAATTATCACTATCACATTATTAGCGCCTTGGACCGAAGCAACTTTTGTCTGAAACATTTTCTTTTACCACTGAAAGTGGCAGTGTTATTCAGGTGGCCTACCTTAGGTGCCTCGCCCTGTATTACAAAAAATATAACAGAAACACCACACAAATGACACTACTTCTGCTATTGAACAATAAGTTGCAACAGACAGTAATTTAAGTGGATTTAATCTTCAAAATAAATAATGATTACCATAAATTTTTTTATAGATATGCTGTTAACATTTATAGCCTTTTTAATAGGGTTCAACTCCCTCTCATGTTTTATTAAAGTCCTTTATTTTGCTCCAGTGTAACTCAACTAATAGAGCAAAAGCAAAAAAACAAGGCTACTGGGATGATATGAGTCTTAGGGGGTTCAAAAAGAAATGAAATAATTAAGATGTGTTCATTGCAAAGACTTTTCTATCAATCTAGGAGTGGATAAACCACGGCAGCCGGCGAGTGGGAAAATATATCAAATACAGCATTTTAGGGAGCGTGTACATGCTGTAGCTAGTAGCGCTGATTTGTAAGTCAGGACTCACTTCACAAAATATGTTGGCTGGTGTAGTGTGTTATTAGAGACAATGGATAGCAATTCTCTGCAGTACGGCTTAGGTTCTTGGCGTCGTGGCATTCTCTAGAACAAATATTGCGGTGTTGACCTAGAGTAACTTTACTCTTCAGAGTTCTTAATACATGCTCACTCTTCCTGCCGCACAACCGTGGCTATACAAACTTACTACATACAAGTAATAATGCAGTTTTCCTCAGAGGAGGTAATACAGCTTTTCTACATAGCAGTGATCCAAAATTACAAAACATAATACTCTATAAAAAAAATATACAACGTAAGCTTGGAGAATAACACATCCCGGTAGTTATCAGCGCAGAACACTGCCCAGTCAGACAAATACGCTGTACAGTGCACAATAACAATACATAATAATACAAATGCTGGGGCGAGAATAGCAAATGTCGTACAGCTTCCACGGCCTCTCAACTCCAGTATAACTGCAGACATCAATTCCACTTGCATAACATCAACTTGCAGGTTAACAGAAGTGCACTTCAATTGTTTATCCTACAATTGCAGAGTTACATTAATTTTTAGAAACTAGCCAGACCTTCGGCATTACGCATGGACGCAGTTGAGTAATGTTGTAACGTCCAGCCGGTTCTCCATTGATCGTTACTAGCTGGTAACAATTCTCTTTAATTCTAGTACACACAATGAAGGGTCCGCCGAAGATTAATCCTAACTTCTTTGTTACCCCATCTCACAATGGCTCTCTCTAGCACGTAGCTACCAATTTCAAAATTGTGCTTTCTGGATACCGTATTTTATTGCATATAAGTTACCTGCGCTTATAGGTCGCACCATTATTTTCAAAGGATGTTAAAAAAAAAATATTTATCGTTCATAGGTTGTGCTCATTGTTGTACATCCTGTACAACATGGCCTACGCCAATGATAGCTGATGCACGCAACCTTGGCAAAAGTTGTGTGGCAGCTTTGTCCTTGCAAGCAAGCGGTGTTGCCAAGTGTAGCTACAGGCCTACAGCGCAGACACAGTGCGCCGCAAGTTTGTTGGACGTAGTTCGTTTGGAATGTACAGTAATACCCCACTTTACGCAAGGGATACGTTCCGGAAAAAATCGCGTTAACTGAAATTCGCGTGTATCGAGGTTTATGATTAAACATAGTCAAAATTTAATACAAAAAAATACGAATCATTTTAATCAATCACTTTAATTCTAAGAACACTATATGCAATACATACATACTATTAATTATTTTTTACGGAAAAATACATCTATTGTCTTTTGGGTAGCGTTTTTTTTACGTTCTTGTAAAATACGTTCATAACACCCAACACTGTTTTTAATAGTTTGACACACGGTTAAGACACGGTCATCATTATTGTCTATACTCTGCAATATGTCCAAACCTGAATAAATTTTTGAAAGAGCATTTTGTATTCCCCCTGAAGATAAAACTTTCTCTTCTACTTGTTCTTCCTCATCGTAGATAGGATTATTCTGTAACTCGATCAGATCTTCATTGCTGAGAGGATCGTCGTGCGTTGCTACAAGTTCTACGAGATCTTCTACTGCGACATCTTCAAGTTCAGACCCCTCAATCATTGCAGCAATGTCTTCAAGCACTTGTCTCTGCATCTGGACAATTCTTCTAGGTGCTTCCACTACATCTGGCCAAAGATTACGCCACACCCCGTTCATACAACTCTTTTTAACTTCCTTCCAAGCCTCTTCTATGTTGTGAATAGCCTTCATAATGTTGTATGACTTCCACCACTCTCGCATAGACTGTCTTCCTTCCCCGTCAGTTTCATGAATTAGTTGGCTAAAAGTGCGGCGATGGTAATAAGCTTTGAAGTTTGCTATTGCTCCCTGGTCCATAGGTTGTAATATTGACGTAGTGTTTGGTGGAAGGAACTTCACGTACACTTTTAAGTCTCTGGGCGTATCAAGTGAGGTTGGATGTCCTGGGGCATTGTCTAAGAGTAATATAACTTTAGGTTCAAGCCCATTTCTGTCACAGTAGGATTTGACTGATGGGCAAAAACTATTAGAATACCATTCTTGAAAAATTTCCCGTGTAACCCACGCCTTTCTGTTTGATCGCCACACAACTGGTAGACTTGTCTTGTCTGTGCCTCGCATTGCACGGGGTGTTTCTGAATGGTACACTAGTAAAGGTTTCAGTTTGAAATCACCAGTGGCATTACCACCCAGCAGAAGTGTTAGTCGATCTTTCGCAGCTTTGAAACCACTGGCTTGACGTTCTTCCTTAGAAATGAATGTTCGAGATGGCATTTTTTTCCAGTAAAGTCCGGTCTCATCAACATTGAAGATGAGACAAGCAGGAATTTTCTCTCGTCCAACGAACTCTTGAAACTTGTCTGGAAACTCAGCTGCAGCTTGAATGTCCGCGCTGGCCGCCTCGCCTGTTATGTGGATATTGTGAAGATTAGAACGCTGCTTGAACCGATGGAACCAGCCTCTGCTGGCAGCAAAAGTCGGAGTGGAACTCCCTTCTCCTTCTTCTGTTTTCAGCATCTCATATAAAGATTTTGCTTTTGTGCATATGAGGTCTTGACTTAGTGGTGTGTTCTTCTTATTCAAATCTTCGATCCAGACTGACAGTAACTTCTCCATTCTTTCTAAGATAGAGGATCTCGAACGAGAAAGTTTTGTTGCACTTACAGGTGTTGAACTTTCGCTGGAGACTTTAATTTTTGCCCGATTTTTAAAAATCGTTCTCACAGTCGATTCTGATAGTCCAAAATCTCTCCCAACAATTGTTGCTTTGCCTCCATTTTCCATTCTTCTTAACACTTTCATCTTCAATTCCAAAGTTACGCTTTTACGCTCTTTTTTCTTTACAGGCGGCATTTTTGACGTAGCGTTAAATTATGACATATCTCCAATAAATGTTAAAACACGACTGCCAGCCGAACTAAACATGACGGAACAAACGAAACGAACGAGGGAATCCCCATAGAACAAAGTCGAAGGACGGGGAATTCCCAATTCTTCAAACAGAATGTTCAGAGGAAGCGGGGATTCCCGCGACCATAGAGAAGTTGATGACTACATTATGTTTATACGCACTCTTTCGCGTAATGAGAGGCATTTGAGCGCGAAATTTGAAATTCGCGTTATAGTGAAACAGCGCATAACGGGGTCGCGTAAAGCGGGGTATTACTGTACTGATATAGCGCTCGAGATGCAGCCTTGACTGCCGGAGTTAAATATTTATTGGAAAAAAGAATTAACTTATAAACATGTAATTTAATTTGAAGTAATATTTTTATGAGAAAAATTTTATCAAGCTTTTTTTATATATATTTTAAATATTTCTAACGATTTATGTTAAGAGCAAAAACCTAACCATTATTTCTGCAGTTAGTTTATCTTTGTAAGTTTTAAATAAATGTGCAAAATATAGAAAGGCATTTGAATATTTACGCTACGTAATTCCCTTCGCAATCCTTAACAGGAAAAGATATTTTAAAAGATTCAAATGAAATAAAAGGAATCGATTCTTGCCCAATAACTGACAATCAATTATTTTCTAAAGCTTTCTGTTAAGTGTACAGAGATAGCAGCACATTAGCGTTGGTTCTTGAGTACCAAATGTTAGCCATGACTTACACGTATTTCTCTTATATCGTCTTTGCGCCGCACGTAGTGTTGTTTTGATGATGTGGCAGTGAAGAAGTGCGACATTTTCTTGATGGAAAAGCGAAGTACCTACACAGCAGGTTTCAAAATGAAAGTGATTTTGTTCGCTGAAGAGTTTGGAAATCAAGCCGCGGGCCTTGAATTCGGAGTAAATGAAAAGTTAATGCGGGGCTGGAGGAATTTTGCTCACTTATAAGTCACACTCAGAGTTTTCAATAAATTTTTTTAAATAAAATGTGCAACTTAAATGCGATAAAATACGGTAGCTTCTGCGTCTTATTGCATGTTTCTGCAGCAAAAGTGAGGCGGGCTTTCACTAATTTATTTACTTCTTCCCGAAATTCTTTTTTGTCGTTGTCATGTTCCTCACACTTTATCAAGGTCGATAATGTAATTAATCTGATAGCCTCCTTTTTTAGTTTGACGGATTGTTAAGTTGATAGTTGCCAACCCCTTGAGCCTGACTCCATTGGTTATACTGATGAACTTGTTGGAAGTTAGGTGAACATGGATTAAGTGGTGCTTGCCTCTTGAAGTAACCCTGCTCGCTGTGATTTCTTTGGCTATTTGTATTCTGCACAGACTGTACTTCGGACTGTATGTACACTAGTGTCTGTATGGTGGCAGCTGTACGTTAGCGGGCGGTGGTGGTTGCGTAACGTCAAGATGATGTGGTGGACAGGAAGGAGGTGCGGGTAGTGGTGACTTGTTATTTTCTGGTACTTGTTCGTCCGCATCTCCCTGTAACCTAGGCGCCTGCACATTTCTCTCCAAGGTCGTCTTCCTTGTCCGCTCTCATGTTTATCCCTCCGCTTGCCTGCATCATCACTCGTGTGTCGTCTGTTTGAACGTCTGTAGTGTTTCACCCTAAAGTTTCTGTTTCTGGGATGCTCATAACCCCCATTTACTAAATGGACTTGTGAGTTACTTTCGTTTCCAGACCGCTGCTGTTAGTGGTTTTGCGTTGTAGCATTGTTATGACATGGTGGGTATGGTTGGTATAACGGTGTAGCACGGTCTTGTGTGTTTTCGTTATATTTATTACTGGCTGCTCGCATAGCGCTGTCAATTTGCTCAAACTTTAGTAGTTGGTAACAGAACTCAGACAGCTTGTTGTAAGTTAACCCAGACGCATGTATTTGATACTGAAAGGGGAACTGTGCAATAATAATTTCAACAAATTCTGAATCTTACATCGCTGCTGTTAAATGCCTAGTAAGCTCATACTTGCGGCAGAAGTGTTCTTCTAGTGATAGTGATTTCCTTGGTTCAAACTTCTCTGTATGATAACAGCGCTTGCAAATTCCCTTGTATCTTAGCATTCCAGAATTATTCTAAAAACCACTTCTGGTATTCGGTAATACTGTGTGTGCTGTATTTCGTGACTTCCTACCAGTATAGGGCTGACAATCTCAAACTGAAGACAATGCAGCGCAGCCATTCTTGTTCATTAAGTCTAAACAGGAGAGTAATCGGTCAATTTTTTAAAGTGTGACACGGGATTCTCATGAGACAGGCCCGAAAATTGCAGTACACTATCCATCCACTGTCTGTCAATATTATGCAAAACATAGCCAGTATTTGTTATAGTAGTCATGATCAGCTGTGGCGAGTTGTTTTCACCGCACGTACATTCCGACTAAGTCGTGTGTTCAGGGGCAACGTATGTATGTTCTTTCACGAAACTACTCTCCTCTCCTCTCTGTACCTTGTCCACACTGCAATAAATATCTCTCAGCTGTAGCTGTGGTTCACGTTTTAATTCTCCCTGCGCGAAATGTGCAGCCTTTTCAGCATCTTTAAACCAAAATTGTAAATGATTATTGAGAGAATTGAAGTGTGTNCTGCGCGAAATGTGCAGCCTTTTCAGCATCTTTAAACCAAAATTGTAAATGATTATTGAGAGAATTGAAGTGTGTTTGCATTTGTTTTAATAGAGAATTACTGGGTGTGAGAGTGCGTGTGCTCTCTCTTCCGCTTCTGAAATGCGCGTTTCTGCATTAGCAAGTTGTACAGACATTTCTGTGCACGTAGTTTCTACTTCCCTTCGTATCTCTAACGTGGAATTTTCCAAACGAGCTGTGAGGTATCGCTGTACCTGCGTGATTGTAACTGCAATATTATGTTTTTGTTTTTAGAGTTCCGCCTGCGTTTCCGGCAGGATTTCTCTATATTTTTAGCCACCTCAACTAGTTAAGATTTTAACTCTCCGCACTGGGCGTGATAGTTCCTCTTTAAGTTCGACTTGTAGTTCAGTCATTAACTCATTTTTTAATATTCACCAGCATAGTTTGCTGTTTCGCTAAAACATCCTTTAACTCCGCTAAGCGTTCTGTGTTAGTTAACTGCATTACTTCACTACTTGCTTCTAGTCTACCTATGCATGTTCCTACGTCCTTCTTAAAATTGGCCATGAGCCGAGTCATAAGCTCTGTTAACGCTACCATATAATGAGTGGGCGTGAGTGCGGCAGTGTTATGTGCATGTGACATGGTTGTGTTTGCCATAGTGGTTATTCTGTTCCTCATTCGCTGTATTGACTTTGCTTATATATAGCACTACTTTCTCTATGACGGCAGCTGACTCGGTTCCATTTCGTTCACGTACCACTTCCGTCAAGTCTCCTCAAAAAATACAGCTCTCGTGTATTTAAGGGAGCCATTTTGTCTAAATAAAAATTCTCGGAAGACCATAAGATATCTCTGGACCCACGCTAAGGGCAGCCAAAAATTATGTATACTGAAATTACATGGATGTTTTGTGTGTGTGGAAATTAAATAGTGTTCGCTGAAAGAATGTTTTGTGATGTAATATATTAATTTAGCGATGAACATACTTGAGACTAAATAACAAAAAATACAACAAAAACACTACACAAATGACACTTCTTCTGCTATTGAACAATAAGTTGCAACGGACAGGAATTTAAGTGGATTTAATCTTCAAAATAAATAAAGATAAACAAAAAAATTTAGAATAGATATGCGGCTAACATATGTAGCCTTTTTAATAGGGTTCAACTACTTCTCATGTTTTTGTCAAAACCTTTATTTTGCTCCGGCGTAACTCAACTAATAAAGTAAAAGCAAAAAACAAAACGGCTACTGGGATGATATGAGTTCTTAGGGGGTCCAAAAAGAAATTAAATAATTAAAATGTGTCCGTTGCAAAATAAAAGTTCAGCGCAAGGTTACCGTACAACTAGGTGCAGACAGGACAATCCGTAAAAAAGGTGAGTATGCATTTATACCACCTGGACAGATGAAGATAATATTCTGTTGGCATCGTGGAGATCACTTCTTAATGTTGTAATGACGCAGTATTATAAATTTTCGGGATACGCGGTTCATTTTCTTTCGCCTTGCCAGGCGTCATAAAGTTATCAGGTTTGAAATTAAAACCGTGGGAGTATCTTTATCGGGCATCCGTTTGCCATTTCGAAAGGCGTAGTTTTTATTTAGCGTCAGCATTAGAGATAGAAGATTTCCGAACTGCGTCTACAGTTTTTGTTCTAGAAGTTTGATTATCTTTTACTACGACGCAGTTTGGATAGCGTGGGAAGAGCGTGCATGGCGACACATGCTATACCCATATTTGGTTGCGTTTGATGCTCTGAGGAGAGGGGGGTGGATAGGCACGCAGCGACAAATACTCGTGTGCCTGTCGCCGTCCAGCAGTCGACACCCAGTGCTCCCACAGATAACTGACAACGGCCGAACAGTCGACAACAAACAACAAGCGCCGAGGCCGCGTCAGGCGTGGCAAATAGCCCCCACACCGGCGACTTTATCCTGCTCATTTAATCCTCCGCCGGTGTGGAGGTCGTTAGTTACTGTCGCGATAGAAGTTTTTCAGATGTGAATGAATAATCAACAAACGGCTGTGGCACTACTGTGTACTTGTCTGCTTATCTGTAAACCTGTTCGTACTCTGAATACCGGCAAACTAAATGTGAACTGCATCATCTTTATAATAAATATAAATAAAGAATTATAAACCGGAACTTGACTACATTATTTTGTAATTAATTGGCGCCTTTTTAAAGAGTTTCATGCTTCTACCCAACTGAGCTAACCGAGTGGTAATTTCCAGTCGACGATACCAGATGCTGCAGCATTACAAATACGGCGGCCCGCACTGCGACGCTGCCACATTACAATGTGAATATAAACAACTGTCCAGCCATTACTGTCATTTCTTAATAGTTCGTCAGCACATTTCTTTCTCAATACCAACAAAGACATTATTTTTTTCCATAGACTAAGTCTTTAACAATAGATTAAAATCTTAGCACATTAAAGAAAACTGTATTTTGCAAAAGTAAATTCTACCAAAAAGGACAAAAAAAATTAAGTTATTAACTTAAAATTCAGAGTCTTTGCACGAGGCATAAATAAATGGACTATAATAGAAAGGCATCGAGAAATTTAAGACGTCGTCGTAACATAAATAACACAATCTTTGGGCTCAAAATGTCAAGGAAAATATTATAATACAAATTATTAAAAGCATTGAAATGTTGAAATTTAAAACAAACTACAGTCAGTTACTTATGAAATTAAAATAAAACTTTCAAATGTAATGTTACTGTTACAATACTAATCTTTTTTTTCAAATTAACACTGGTAATATTTTTTCCTAAATAAAAAGATAAATATAAAATACCTCTTTGTTGCCAAATAATGCATAATCACCAAGCCTTAGTGCTGTTTAACTATTTCAAGTACAGGTTATGGTTTTGAATTATTAATTATTGAAGGTCATAAAGAAACTAATCTAATAACTATATACATTTGCCTGTGCCTCCAAAAGTCAAAATTTTTAAAGTTAAATATTATTTATCAATTTCCAAGCAGTTGTCAGACTAATAAAAGACAGTCTTGTATGTACAATCTCCAAGCGCACATGGTGTCTATAGTCTACAAACAAACTGTGTCTGCATGTGAAAAATCACCTTCGAGCTGCTAGCTTTGACGGCCAACGAAGGAAGGGGGTAGGATGTGACAATGAAAGGGGGATGAGAAGGCGAGAGCTGCTTACTGACCCTCCCTCCTCTGCCCCCTGAGGTGCCACTGGCATGCACTACCCCAGAGTGGACGAGAGCAGAGGCCGGAACAGCAGTGTCGATGAGGAGCGTGAGCATGCAGTTCTGCTGCCATAGCGAGTCTCACCTTGCCAACGTTGCTTCCTTCCATTACAAGTGGCTCGTACAGGACTAATTAGCCACGCTAATTGTAACTGCATTACGACGTCTATCTTTTACCACCCTAATGTCGCATGTGTATAGAGCCCGTGAAGGACTAGGTAATGGACCTGTGATGATAAAATAACAATTAAATAATAAATCCTCTGATTTCCCTGCAACAAGACCATGAAAAGGAGTTCGTTTTCGCTAAAAGATGCTCGGTGCACTGTGTTTCAGCTTCTTTGACGACAAGGAAATGACATACATGGCCATTTATATTCTGGGGTTTAATTTCTCTCCGAAGATGCCAAAATATTAACATAAGTTAATATTAATTAAAATAAAAGCTCTTTTTCATTAACAGTATAACAAGGATACAATTTTTGAGTTTATGGGTGAGTGTCAAAGTCAATCAAAATAAGTAAAATTTGATCTTACAAGCACATAGATCTTAAGAGTCAATTATTGGAAACCATGAGGACACATAAGATCAACATTCGACTGTTTTTAACAAATACAATGTATAATTTTGCTGCTAAATGTGTGAAAAAATGGCCTATGTAAAATTGTAATGCAATATTTGTGTATAGGGATTGCGGGTGTGTCAAAAATGGTCAAAATTCCAATAACAATACTTTTCCTGGGAACCATGAAAGATTGTAATTTCTCGACAGTTAACTGTAGCTGTCTTGGGTTGACATTTTCCGAGGTTGCATACATAAGCAAATTATTAATTTACGAAGAAAACTTAGTTAATTCAATTTTTAGGGCAATGAACATACATGCAATAATTAGAGCCACCATTAGCAATTCATGTATAACTACACAAGTAAATTGCAAAAGTAAAAAAATCTTACCTTAACCAAATCAAAGCCATGTTTCCTGAAACCAAACAACAAATACTGTTACACACTTCACTACTTACAACCATTATGTAGTCACATACTTTATGCAACTACAAAAGGTCTAATAACTCATTCAAATCAAAGTTTAATATAAAATAACAGCAGTACTCAGGACTTCACCACACAAAAATAACTGTGTAAAGAGAATTAAAGGAACATAATTGCACTTTAATTTGCACAAAAAAAATTAAAAGTTTCAACATTATAGTTTATCGATAGTTTCTTCTGACTTTTCGAAACAAACCTTTAAAAAATCACCCTAGGAGTAACTTACGTCAAACAGTTTTTTTAAATAACTTGTACACCACAAATATTTAACACTGAAACTAATTACAAAGTATTATACTATTTATTAAATTAAACATTAACTTAGCAATTATTTTGTATTCAAAACAACTTGAAAACAGCGAAAGCAGCAATGTTTTGGCAATGGATAGTAAGAAATAGTTCACAGTTAAAATATTATTTTAACCTAGTTTTTAGCCTACTTTCCGAAGGAAAGAAAGGCTTTCCTGTCTGTGTGTGCCCCCCCTCCTCCCCCCGGCACTTTTTAAATTTTTGAACATGTAAAACAAATTTCACGAAGCTCGGTACATATATAGTACGTAGTGAGGACACCAGACTTTTATAGTTTTCAACCACGCCGGGGCTTACTTTCAAAATGGCAGCCTTTTTAAAATTTAGGGTGACGTCATATCTCAAACACTATTCAATCAATTTAAACCAAATTTTGTATGCCGGCAGAGCATCATGTAAAGTTATAAAATTTTGAAATAAATACTTTTGTTAGTTTGCCATTTTGGAAGATCGCACTAAATTAAAAATTAATATTTTTACAATATATCTTGAAAACTATCAAAGAAATTCTCACCCAAGTTGGCATGTAAGTAATACTGTGAAAGGCCAGGTAAACGTAAGCAATTAAACACGATTAGGTATTTTTTTTAGAAATGGCGGCCATGCAAATATTTTAGGTTTATTTAGTACATTTACTATACCATTATACCAATTTCTACAAAATTTTGTATGCTGAAAGTATTTATAACTAGCATTATATGTCCCAACGCACAGCCATTTTTGTCAGACATTTTGTATGATAGCACCACATGAATACAGTTTGTATGTTATATCTCGGTAAAAAATAAACAGATTTATACCAACTTTGGCAAACAAGGAGTACTACGACAGATGACGTTAAATTATATGTTTTAGGTATGTCAGACACTTATATTAAAAATGCCTAATCTTAGCTAGGAATGCCAAACTGGCAGTATAAAATCATGGATTTACTAATACATAACTTCTTTGTCATCCATTTATGAAAATAGTCACACGAAAATATGGAAATTTTATGCCATATCTCAGGGATCAATCAAACGATTTTCGCCAAATCCTTCACACAAGTAGCGCTACGGTAGGCCCACACAAGTAGCGCTACGGTAGGCCATGTAAACCTACAAGTTTTAAGTGGCTAAGTCACTTATTTTCCAAATGACGACCCTGTAAATATTTTAGGTTAGTAAATCCTATCATTTGAAACATTAGACTGATTAAATTTGAAGTTGATGGTAGAATCAAAACTCGGTTTTTACGAAATTATTTAAAAATTAACTGCACCCATGTTGAGGAAAGTCGGCTCATTAGCTATACCAGGAACATCTTGTTTGGGATGCTATTTGTAAATTAAACGTTGCCTATTGAAGTATTAAAATTTTTAGGTCTCACATATGAAAACATATTTCATTATTACTGTTTTAAATATCCGTGCAAAATATGGTGCATAGGCCCTAGTGACAAGGTGTTTTTTTTTGTCCGAGGATGAAACTCGAATAGGCAAAGCAGAGCTCGTAGCTTTTTCTGAAAATTTCACAGCGGTAGTAGCAGCAGGAAAATTATACATGTTTTCATTTTAGCATATTGCATACTTATTACCGTAAAAATAACAATTTCTGGATTTAAAATTTAAAACTGAAACAAAATTTTAATGTTTGAAAACTTATTATAACATATTTAAATGTGATGGCACAGCAGTTAGAAATCGGAAGTTGGCAGAAGTGGCGGCGTGTTGCTTTTTGCTGAAAGAAGTATTAATTTTTCTTCCTGCAAAAAATACTTAAAATTACCACATCAAGTTTGTACATGTTTTCTTTTAAAAGCTACCTGGGCAAGTTACATTGTTGTGATAAATCTGTGTTTGGACGGCAGGAATAAATATACTGTAACGTGTATCATGTCCACTGCGAGTGAAAGGGTATTGTTGCATCTCCATCACTGCAGTTATGCTGGGCTAGTGTGTGTGTGTGTGTGTGATTGCAAATATTGGACGTGCAAAATTTATACGTTTAAACAGTAAACTGTTTTTATGACAAAATTATTTTTTTGAAAGTCACGTCTATTTATAACAATTTTGTAACTTTTCCCTAGGTGTATGAAACACAATAACGTTAAGTGCCTACGTTTCTGCGATTTGAATGTTTGCCCCAAACCCAACGTTACAAAGCCCAGCCAGAAAGTTTTAAATAAATAATTAAATAAACCTAGTACAAACAAAGTACCTACGGAAAGAAATATGAGCAGAATGAAAATTATGGTACGCAGCAAAATAGTAATGTGTATTATGTGTAATGTGCTACTTCAAGTGTAACACAAACATGTTAACAACATGTAAAATAGTAACCATCGTCAGTACAGACATTCTTAAAAAGTCATAAAGCTAACCTCAATATGGTTATAGGTCTAAGTTGTGAGCGTTCATACATAGTGGTTTTTGAAATATGACACAATTCTTTGAACAGCTGAAAACAGTGAACATAGCATTTGGCAGTTAAAATGTAGAAGTCAGAAGGCAGCATTTATGTTTACACGTAGCGGATGGATACGTAATTGGTAACNTTATGTTTACACGTAGCGGATGGATACGTAATTGGTAACCATAAGTAGAACTTTAATTGGGCTTCAGAAAAGTGTGAAGTAAGCGTGAATGGCCTGCGTAAGAATACATATTATGGGTGAAACAGTTTTTCCGTTAAAGTGACTCTGATGTCGTCTGAAGCAAACCTCTGATTTTGCGACGCTGGATTTTGAAACAGTAGCAATTTTATGACAACATTCTCAAGAACAGTCCTACAAACTTAAAACACACAAGAAAAATAACAATTGTATGCAGTAAGTTGAAATCAAAGTTCATTACAAAATGTGTTTGCAAATTTGGAAATGTAGGGAAAGTATCGCTGCTATTAATGGTAGGCCAAAACCTGTAAAACTAAATAATTAGGGAAAAGTCCATTTAAAGCTTTGACCAGTACAAACGCCTGGTAAGTTAGGCCACGCACCAATCTTGCGAGAAGCTTTGTCTCTAGCACTCTCCTCTCCCCCACTGCACACCCTTGTCAGAGAGTAGTTATGCTTGATGCTGCACGCAACAGCGTTAGCCACCCCCAATGTCACGAGTACAGATTTTACAAAATCATTCTCAGGGAACAGACAAAAATGTTTACAAATAAAATTTAAAAAAAAATAGAAAAATATTAGCAAACATGCAAAAAATCATTGTCAAAATCTATCAGCTAGCAGTGAAATATAGGTGATGTAATGTCATTGCCCATGACTTGTATGCTATAGTATGAAAAATGAAAACTAAAAACCAAACTTGGTGGAAACACAACGTTCGCGGAATGAAAGGGGTGCGGGGGGTGACACACCGACGGAGCGCAGGCAGGCCATCTCTCCTCAGGCTCCTCTATCCCCAGCCAGTTGTTCACGAGAGGACACGAGGACGCCACACTTGGCCATTGTGAGTTCGACCAAGAACACCCCAAGCTTACCTCTCCACGTCAAATGTTCACGCGGACAGTCGCTTAGCACTTCATGGATGCTGCACACCGGAGGTAGAGCATACAAGACTTTCGGTTTACTTGGCAAATGTCTACTTTATGTTATTAAATAATATTTCCCATAAAAATTTTGTGATTTTTGAGATATAGGTGAATAAATATGGTTATTACATTAGTTTCTTTATGGCCATCAGTAATTAATACGTAATTCTGTAACCACATCCTTTGATTTTTCCCATAAGCTTCCACATGGCACATTCTTGAGTTACATGGCACTCAGGCTTGGTGCTTATGCATTACTGTATCTGGTGACAAAGAGGTTTCATATACAGAACACTCCCGTATATTCGTGCTTTGCTTAACCGGTTTTCGGCTTATCCGTGCGGCTTTTTTCAAAGTCTACTGTAACTTCTGCGGTAAGGCGATGCTGTAACGTGTCGTTTAACAAGCAGCGGTACCATGTACGTCCATCGCTGTGCCGCGTGAAA
>NQII01012898.1:0-13117 GCA_002778355.1 Clitarchus hookeri
CTCGCTAGTGAGACGGCTAAACAGGATGTGCCATAGCACAGACTCGTTCACAGAAGCGGAATAGCTAGGCGATTATAGATTTTTTTTTGTGCTAGCTTATGCGGTCGTTTTCTGACTGCGTGAGACGTGACATGATTGCAATTATTAACCCAGAACAAGATCTTCACACAATACACGATCCTTGATCTGGGCGTACCCATTGTCTGATTGGCTGCGCGTGGTTCTGGGAACAGACCTAGTGTCTGATTGGCTACTGCATACTGCGAGAGAGAGGTTCTCTATTTCCTAGGTTCGCTGCTAGCAAGTAGTTTGCCCGGTGATGTTTGGCGAGCGACGTTGCAGCGTTTTTCTGGCCAGTGACACCATTTTGTTGGCGCGTGCGGCTGGAGTCCGCTTTAGAAGCATGTTTTTTTTTTTCATTAACCCTTGCGTTCCCACATTAACTTACAATTTCTGGTGTTGCAAATTAGAAATATTTTGATTCGTACTGTACTTTTTGTCAAATTATTATTAAAATCTATTAGTTACAACAATTTTCTGTAGTTGGGTTGTAGTGTTCTTGTATACGACGACAAACACTAGCGAAACGTCTGAAATTTATCTGTATAAGTTGTGTCTTTAAGGGAGAATAAATTTTAATACGGCTAGCTATAACTCTCGCTACGTAAATTAGCCGTTAATGTGTTGAAACTTCGAAAAGTATGCTCAAGAGCAGTCCGCGGCATTCAAACTTGTTCTTTATAAACGCACAAATATCATCCCCGAGACAAACTGGTAAAATGTACTTGGGNGTCCGCGGCATTCAAACTTGTTCTTTATAAACGCACAAATATCATCCCCGAGACAAACTGGTAAAATGTACTTGGGAATACACAGTTCTCCGCTACACTTTCAGAACCACTGAAAAATCTTTCGTGTATCTTGATTATATTAACACTAACCATCAACGAAGGTAACAACCAGTGCATGACTTAAAACAACAACTGGCATTTGTCACAGAAAGGCTTTCTGAATTACTTGACAAAAATTTCCGGACTTGTACAGTTGAAACCTAAATTTAGCCGAATTCGCAACACGTAAATGTACGTGCCAACCAGTAGATGACGGGATGTACAAATATAGTTTCAATAACGGCTGCGTTACCCAGTTCTACGTATTACTTGGCTGCCTAACCACGTGGGCGGGTCCATTACACAAGGGAGGGGGGTCATAAAAATGAGAAGCTCGTGATTTATTTCTTGTGGTAGGCGTTACCGGGTCTGAAGCGCATTACAAACATGACTCACGGAGAAAGCAATGAAGAGGCGACGGACAAGACAAGGCACAGGGTAAGATGATTTGCGAGAGGAGTCGGGAGCAGGTACACACATACACACACACACGTGACTCTCCAACGAACAGCCAGCTCGTGTGTACGTATTACAATACTCCTGCTTCCCAGAAGCCAGCCAGCACGAGAACAATGCCTCCCACGCGCGACAGTGAGGTAGGACTAAAGGCAGTTCACTGTAAAGTGAGNAGCCAGCCAGCACGAGAACAATGCCTCCCACGCGCGACAGTGAGGTAGGACTAAAGGCAGTTCACTGTAAAGTGAGCACTTTTGAGACCCTTTCTTTCAGCCATTTTTTATCTGTTAACCACGTTTATAAATAAATATTGACGTGTAAGTATAAACACGGCGTGTATATTTTACCGCTATCGGAAGTTAATGTCTAAGACTAAAACAAATATATATTTATTGAATATTATTCCAAATGAGAGGACTTTCAAAAGTGCTCACTTTACCGTGAACAGCCTATACACCCGTGAACCAACGCGAGGAGGTGTTTCATCTTTCTTACGTCAAGATTTATTCCTGCTTGATTACGACAGCTGGGCGCAACCGCGAGGTACAGGGGAGCTTGTTTCACGTTGGGGCACAGAACACACGATAAAACAGAATAGAAGTATCGTCTCAGTCCCCAGCTTCCGCAACTATTGAGATAACGGTATTTTATGTATTGCGTTATCGTTGGGGCCGCATTGTTACGAATTAACTTCGTACCTTAAAGGTGCTACGGGTGTAGCTAAATAATGAGTCATGATTAGGTAGAGCAAAACAGTATAAGATGGGGTTTATTGAACATAAGGATTATACAATAACTATTTACGTGACTAGAGATCGGGGGAGCTTAAATGGAATACCAAGACGCTAATTAATTATATTAAGTTTTATTACCACACGCCACTACAATTACAATCTAACTAGAAAGTCCCCACCTTGTTCATGTTGCCGGAGGCTGGCTCTAGGAGGCGGTTAACGACGGCCGGACACACCCATCTCCACGTCTTCTTGGTCCGCTCCCAGTGTTACGCTGGCCTATATCGGGCATATTGCATAATTTTTTAAGCCCCGTTTACTGGCCAGTGGAGGGATTTCTGCAACTGCCTTTCACAATGTGTTATTGCAATCACGCTCGTGCCCTGGTTCAATGTATGGAGATGTGATTAGGCAGGTCGTTCAGCTAAGGCCTGAACACTTAAAAAAAAAAATGCGCAGGCTAAGACTTAAATTACCTTCATGCTTAATTGCATATCCCTTTCGTTATTGGCCGCGCGTCTTTAGGAGTTGTTGAGTTGAGATATTTGGGTGGCTCTTAACACCGAGGTCTTGAGAGCTGATGAGGGTGAAACGAGGTTAGACTGGAAGGAGCGCCGGAATACAAGGGCGGGGGAAACGGGAGATCCCCGAGAAAACCCACGCCGACCAGCAGCATCGTCCGGCACGATACACACTTGGCCGGGGATTGAACCCGTTTCACATTGTTGGGAAGCGAGCAGTTTAACCGCTCAGCCATAGCGGCCCCGTGTGTGTTTATGAAAAGACAATTTCTTGTACGACTGTAAAAATAAGAACAAAGTGACGACGATATTGAACGCCCGTGACTAACGGGCAGAAAAAAAAGACGCATAACGACTAACCTGTTAAGTCTCCATGTTGGAGATAGTGTCCACGTTGCACATTAACGATATTTATAAACAATATTGTACACAGCAAGGCATCTGTGTCCAATCTTTCTTGTGGCTAATGTGATTAGTGGAATTGTCTACACCTCTTTGACATTCATCTAGTCGCCAGTCGCCAGCTCAAACAATAAGGAATCTTTCGCAGCATACGGTAGCCATTCAACACAAGGTCCTCTCCAGAGCCTCACACAGCCAGAGTGCGGATTCGCCCTCATCAAAGTAACCGCCACACCACTTCGTCTCTGGGTTATTATCTACTGTGTGTATCTACTTCGCACTGCTGAGTGATCCGTCAGATAGGCAAGCGGCTTTTCATTAAGACTACAGCCAATAAAGCGACAGCACCACAGGAAGTGGGCACTTGGGGCACGGCAATCCCCACATAAATATGCATTTAAACATTTAATAGAATCGCCAGTTAGAATAATACGTAAGACGACTACGTCATTCACGGGATTTAAGTTTCTTGAAAGTGGAAGAGAATGGAAGAAATCAAGTCACGAGCCACTAGAACACTGACCACGGCAGGGAGACACACGTGAACGAGAATAGCAACACAATTAAATACAGAAAGTTTATGTTCAATAGTTATAGTTGTCAAACTTATATTATCATTTTCACAATTTTTTTACGTTTTGTTTTACATCTTGTCCCCCCTCCAAAAAGAAATTCTGGGCGCGCCCCTGCACTGAGTAGATAAGTACGCCCATTGACTGAAGATGAGCTAGACCGCTTATTCGTCTTCTGCGTATGTAGCCAACATTCACCTGCCCCAAAGGAACACAACTTTCAAAGTCACATGGTCAACAGTGATGAACGTGTTTGTTTATATCTTAACTCTCGCACTTTTATATGAATAAAATACTTTAAAAAATTTGAATTTAATATAACTGCATTCCAAATTGGTTAGAGAAAGTATAAAATCATCACTAAGCACTTGTTTACTAAACAGTGTTCCAGCCTCAAATACCGTCCAGACCGTTTTTGCTAGTCGTGTTGGCAGAAAAGCAATTCAATGTCGGTACACGAAGACTGGTTGTGCGTAGCCAGCGAGATCGCTCTACCTCATCTTTAGTCTATGAGTATACCGAGTCGAAACGGCGTGGCAGTTTTTTTTTATGATGTACCCGTTCGCTGATTGGTCAGTGGGAGGGTCTCTGGGAACAGGCCTAGTGTCAAATCGGCTGCACGTGCTGCTTAAGGTTCACTAACGGCTGTGCTTTCAGCTGATACATAAATTACCAAGCGCTGACTCGCGAACGGTAGTAGTAGGAAAATGTTCCTTCTGCGCCACCTGGCTGCTGGATGGAGCAAAGGCAGACATCTTGGATGACGTTATTCAGGAACCTCTTGCTCTGTCATTCCTCGCTAATAGCGGCCATTTTACTTTTTTACTTTCCGAATATCCTATTTTCCCTTACAAACGCCAAAAAGTTCCTGAATTTCCTTAAAAACCAGAAAAATTTCCCCAAAAATTTCTCTTACCAAAATTAATATGAGTCACTCAGTCCGAAAACAGCACGAATACACAATGTGGCTCAATGACTCCATTTTCGGAATGAGGGGTTAAAGGGTAACCCTCACATGCATTCTCTGTCATTCCATGCCAGCACCATCCATTTCGCCTGAAGAATGTTTGAGTTCATTGCGCTGTCATGCATCTTCTCTCATTCATTCCAGTCTCTCTCACCCATGCCCGTTCTCTCTCGCCTGCTCTATCCATTGTGGTTTTCTCATATTCCATCTGGTCTCCTTTATTTTCACCCTTTCCATTCACAATTACCACAATGACGTTCCTGGCGGTCATAATTTGAACTATACTTCCCTATGCTAGCGCACCCCTGCAGGCGACGAGTGATTCAACACACAAAAAATGGCCTTGCCGATTCTGGCGCTCCTAGTCTCGAACTGTAGAACTTGAAACACTCTGGTGGCGGGCGCGAAAAATAAAAAATGGGCACCTACAACAGCCGACTGGCAGCAGGCACAGGAATTAAAGATGGCATAGCACACACTGGTGCAGATGCGGGAATCAAAGATGGCCGCGTACGGTTGATGACGGTGGTGAAGGAACATCCAAGATGGGGGGCTCGAAAAGCAAGAGAGAGGAAAGGGTGAAAATAAAGGAGACTGGAAGGAATATGAGAAAATCTCAAGGGATATAGCAGGCGAGAGAGAATGGTTGTGGGTGAGAGAGACTGGAAGGAATGAGAGAAGTTGCATGACAGGGCAATGCACTCGAACAGATTTGAGACAAGATGGATGGTGCTGACATGGAATGACACAGCATGAATTTGAGGGTATCCCCTCAACCTCTCATTCCCAAAAAGGAGTCATTGAGCCACATTGTGGATTCATGCTGTTTTCGGACTGAATGTCTCATATAAATTTTGGTAAGGGAAATTTCTGCGGAAAACTTTTCTGGTTTTAAGGAACATTCAGGAAATTTTTGGCGTTTTTGAGAGGAAAATGGTAAATTTCAACAGAAATAAGGAAAAATGACCGTCATTTGCGAGGAATCACATAGCAGGAGGTTTCCGCGTGACGTCATCCATGATGGCCGCAGTGGCTCCTCGGCTTCCCAGCCAGAAGCCTGGTGGCACTGAAGGAACATTTTCCTACCACTAATGGCGTTCCGACATGTTTATGGCCAGTGACTCCATTTCACTGGCTTGTGCGGTTGAAGTTCGCGGAACAGGCAGCTGTTTCACATCTGTATTCTTGAATACTCTGTGACAACACGCAGAACTTTAACCCCTTAACATATTATCCTGTATACTCGTTCGCGAATGACGTGTTGTAATATAGGTGTAACCAAGATCAGTCTGTACAAAATCAGAAGCCAACACTAATACAAACAGCGCCTCTTTCTTGGCTAATGCTATTGGCTGTTGCTAGCACACCCAAATTTTATTATTGGTTTCGGCCGGTGACACGAAACAATACAAATTTATTTTCGTAGGTTCCATCACGTAGGTTATTACAAGGAATTCTTAAGTACCTCTCAGACCAAAAATCTCCTGTTTTGCGACACCTGGAGCTAAAAAGGAAGGCGTAAGTTAAGGGGTCTAAATTGAAACAATCAAAACTCCCACTGAACAGTAGTGAATTGCATTGACCTGGCAGTGAAACCTCAGTGCATTCCCCTGATTCGCCAGTAGAAAAATAACTGATTCTGCTCTCGGTTACTTTTAACCTTTCTGAGGCAGTGCTAAATTTCTACTTACATGATATTTCTCCGCCTCATGAAAACAAAGCTTAACAGAGTGTAGAAAATTTCACCAAAACGACAATGCACCGCTTTCGTGCGCACTCACTTTAATGATATTTTGCATAATAACTATTTATTATTAGGCATTACCGGCACATCTATTTCCTGTCTGTTTTTATTCACATTAATAAGAAAATATATATTACAATGTATACATTAAATATAATTAAAAGTTAAATTTAACCAAAAATTAAGTAATTTTATATAAAATGTTTGCCATACATGCCACGTTTAGTAAACAGCCAAGCACGCCATACATGGGGTGATTTGTCCAAGGTTTGTGTGAGAAAGTGTGAAAAACCCGCGAATAGGCTACAATTAGGGACAGGGAAGTTTTGCGAATTCTTTTTAGGAGACACTAGACTTAAAACGCACGTACATTTATGTTATATTTGCAATTTGACCACAGATTATTATATACGCCCAGATGAACTGAGCCAATAACAAAACTGCAAAGAAAAAAAAAGCACCGAATCCCGTGTCACCTGGTCTGTGGTAAAACTGACGAAAAACTGGGGCTGCAGCCATTGAACAGAAAACCACGTCTCTAAAATACATAGGATCGCGCAGTCAACACTAGAGCCAGTTTAAAACGCGAAATATCCCTGTCCCTAGGTGTAATTCGTGTTCCGGTCAGACAGCGCTGGAGATCCGGATGTCATAACTTACCATTGGTTGAAATTCCTGCGGGCGCGTTCCGTAACAGACGGTGCGATGCTTTAAGCGGGAGCTTCCTGTGGTCGTAATTTGCCGCCGGCAACGTGTAAACATCGTAAACGCGTCTCGAACATCGTACGTTTCGTTCGCTGGAATATGTGAGTAGCTACGATCTTCTCGCCTCTCCGGGGTCGTTAGATACTCGAGTTGTAAGCGTGTGTGGGTAACAGGGCTCGCGCGGCACGTCCACAAGTTCTCGCTTAGAAAAATAAATAAAACATTTAATTATAGCGCAGTTGAGTCTACGACGTCATGAAATAAAACACCGAAATATTCCCTTGGCGAATTGCCGTGTCGTGTTTTCAACACACGAGCAACGTACGTGGTGATGAGTAAGAAATCGACAACGTAAAAAAAATACCCTGAGTGATCTACACCCTGTCAACTTGAAATCAAGACGTCAGAGTTTTCACGCTTGGCGTTTTACGTCTCATGCCAATGGTAAAAATAAATAAGTGCACAAATAGACAAAACCTCGTTTGTATTTTTTTTATTTAGCCTTAACAAAGCATTTGAAGTTTCAATCACTCCACGCAGTTTTTAAGAGGTATGCTTATAAGTAGGGCCAGTGACTTTTCGCGTAAAAATCGGAGCACACAGTAGACTTCAATACTATATACACACCTCAGCTGTTATACCTCCATTGACTGCCGGTGCCGTGTCCGTATTTGACCAAGCCACTCACGACTAAGTAACTCCGACACTGAACCTTCGTGATTCGTGCGCAAACGGTTAACACGGGCCAGAAATTTTTTTAGCGAATCAAAGAATCTGGATGACCCCACAGTGCTTTGGACTGTCCCTGTTTTAAAATAATACTTTTTTCCCCAAATTTTAAAATTAAAACTGTTTTCCTGTACAGAAATTATCCGACAACAGACTGAACCGCAAGTAGTTCGTGTACGCTCTTATATTTGCTGTAATTCGCTGACCATGTGTGCGAGAGGACGTGAAGGACTCTATTAGCTGAAAGTAGGATGACCAAAGTAATGAGCCAATGGAATCACGCGTCGAACTCACTTATGAATCCCGCTGTGACGTCTATACCGTGTCCCTTAATAAAAACGCCAATTTTGCATGTCTCTAGTAATGAAACGCTTAAATGGATACGTGTGTAAAGCTGAGTGAGCAGAGTACTCCAAGGTGTATATACGTATGTTAGCGTGATCCAACTCTAAAAGAAATGACAGTTAGAAAAGGTTGACGTATGGCGTGTTCTCAAATGACTTTTTCCAGTTCTTTCTTGTCCCATTCGGTTGCACATGAAGCCTTTAACTTGCTCGTTAATTTTTCATTCCGGGTGTTGCAAAAGAGGATATTTTTGGTCTGACAAGTATTTAAGAACTTCTTGTAATAATTTACACAATGGAACCAATGAGAAGAATGTCTGCCGGTCAACGGCTCCGGCAACAAACGATAATAGAATTTTGGTGTGCTAGCAACTGTAAGGTTTTTGACGAAATTTTCACTCCTCCTATGAGTTTAAGGCGCGTTTTCGGATATAACAGGCATATAATCAAAATCACATATAAAAAAGAAAATAAAAAATAGCGCTCTGTGATGATTAGGTTTTCGAAATATGTAACCGAAAAGGTTTAAAAAAACTCATTAAAAATATTATCAAAATCCTTTTAAGTTACACCGACGACCAAACAGTCGTTAGCGAAATATTACGTCATTTCTCGGGCGACTCACTGGCCCTCGACCAAGCTTTAATGGTCTGGAGGCTGCGAGATAAGATGGGCTCGACGACCCGCAGGTTAGATTCCACAGTCCTTTGTGTATAACAGCCTGAGTTGTTCGTTCATTGTCTGCTGCTCCTTGACCAGTTACCACTGAACTAGGTCTTTGTTTCCTTGCAGACATGTTACTGATAGAGACAATGGTTAGAGATGGTGATTTTCCACGAAAATATTTCGTGCCAACTTAGTTTTCAGACCTTCGTGGTTTCCTATTACTTGTATGACTGTATGAAACATTCGCAGCTTTTTAGTAGGCGAATCGTTTACTGTATGATAGACTGTACATTATGTTACAAGCAATGGAACATTATTGGTTGGAACACGGCCAACACGTCACTCCACTGGCTTAAAGCCGGCCAGTGGAGAAAGTCTGGTGTGGTGTTGACGAATAGGACGAGAGTAGGTGAGAAATGAGACCAATAAAAAATGGAGTTCTTGTGAATATGGATAAAGATGACGTAATTCTAGCTTGTCTTGAACTCTAGTACAAGATGCCAGCCTCATAGTGTTAAAAAAAAACTGTCTAACTTCATCCCTCGGTATCATAAGCTATGATTATTGAGGAAAAAAGGAAAACTATAATCACGAATGTACTTGCACGTATTACTGGACGAGTGATACGAGGCACTTCCGCTGCGGGAGAAGTATGGCGCGAACTATATAATTGGCCGCGGTGGCACAGCGGCTAGAGCACTTGCCCCCCACCACGGCAAACCGAGTTCTATTCCCCGCGGGGTCACTCCCGGATTTTCGCATGTGGGAATCGTGCCGGACGATGGCTCGTCGGCAAGTTTTCTCTGGGATCTCCCGTTTACTCCTCCCTTGAATTCCGGCGCTGCTCCATACTCGTCTCGTTTCACCCTCATCAGCTCTCAAGACCTCGCTGTTAAGAGTGGCCCAAATCTCTTCACTCACTTCACTCACCCTTAACATTCTCATTCCGACTGTTGAAAATCGTCTACATGTTGCACATGAAGCTCATATTTGACCGGTACTATACTTTGCGAGGCTCTGTGTCCAATGATCTTCCCTGCGTGTAACTGACTGGTAAACCATGCTACTGCTCTACGATATGACTGGTTCATATTACAGGTCACCGAACACAAAGCCTACAGCTGACTGGTTGTGACAACGGAATAAATACTTTGGCAGCTTAAGTACAGCACTCATCAAAAATTTTATTTTTTCAACACTTGAAACAATATGTTGGTGTGGGAACGAAAAGGGTAAGAAACGCCAGGCTTCTCCACTCTATGGACTACAGAAGAAAGGCACAGAGACAAATTAGTGGCTAGTGCAGTGTTGGTGATCTTGGACACGACATGGGCAGAGGGAAGCCAATATCTTCGCCGTCCGCCCTTGAGCACAAGTAAATATTTTCTGCTCGTGATGGGTGCTTTTAATAAGATGGTACCTACTGTTATTACAAATAAATCACCTTCTAATCAATTAAACAGACGCTTTAAATTTTGGGTGGAACCGTGTAGCGAACTCACCGTTTCCAACAGGTTAAATGGGAACGTCTGTATGTTACGAAAACTTGCTGAACTTTTAACTGGGTGGTACACTTAGCTTTCGCAACACCCTTAACCCAATGAGGCTCAGTGTACATTACGAAAGTGTAGGTAATTTTTGGCCTGTAATATACACTGCTAAGCTCAATGACCAATGATCTTACCTGTTGGTAAATTATTTGCAAACCGTCTTACTGGTCTAGGTAATAATTGGTTCATATAACTGTAGCCAAACCTATAGCCTACAGGCTGTGACAACGAAACAAGTGTCGTGTCGAACTAACTACAGCACACATCATGAAATATTTTGTTTGCAACACCTGAAACCGTAAATTAAAGTGGGTCTGAAAGGGTTCAGTCGCCTATCAACACAAATCTTACAAGTCACGTAGAAACATTGTTAATGGCCTGCAGTATTCATGGGTTCTGCGATATTAATATTCTCCTATAATTTGGGACAAAAAAAATTACGTGGAGAGACTACCATTTCGCATTAATAAAGCGGCACCAAGCTAGACTCCGCAGTCCTATACACACTGGAGCAGAGCTCACTGGTTTATTGTCTGCCGCCACAGACAGCTCATCCTCATGTTACACCCGGCCACACGGAGTGAAGGAACCAGAGTGGTGAATGTTCACTATTGGTGGCGAGTTTTGCAGGGCGTGTCGTATATGCGGAGATACAATGACACGCGTAAAAATAGCATATAGTTGTAGGCTATTTATACTGGCACCGAATTATAACTTGAAATTATAGGATCTCTAATTATGCGGTTTAAGTTACAGGGGCATACATAGGATTTTGCTTTGAAGATAGGTCAACGTGATTGAAGCTTCGCGATCGATGATACGAAGTTAAGTACAATTCCTTGTATAATCTTAATCGCAGTACGTCATTAAAAATTATAAAACAAAAAAAAAACCTTCCTTAACATTTTTTTTTTTCAATAACTAGCACAGTAACATTAAAATTTACACCTTTTCATTGTTCTAATTGAATAAATTGTTAAAGTCGGAACAATCACGAGTGCAAAACTTTGTTTCGCCTCAAGACTAAGGAAGTTACGAAAATTAATTTGCTCAAAGCATTTTTATACCAGCTGTATGTAGTTTTAAATCATTATTTTTACAATTTATTTTCTCGTATAGCTGGCCGGATTTAAGCACAAGAGACACTCATGTTTCTAACTATTTCTTCACACTCCCTGCGTACGTCAGTTCTATAACTGGACAACCTTCGTTAACAGACGGCCATGCTATGCCTGTAGGGATGTAAACCTTTTTATTTATGCATTACGACATCCTAAGGAGCATACAATTTACAATCCATGTTAAAATTCTGAGCCGTCCATTTTTCGTTATTTGTCACAGTCGAAGTTGTTTTCTTTCCCCAGTGTCGGGGGTGACCAGGGTTCTATCAGCCCTCCCTTTAAGTATGCTTCGTAGCTGTTTGTTTATTGGCTGTTGTCCCGGTGGGTGGTTAGTTTCACCCCAGACGATCGCAGGCGGCACGGGATTTGGTGCTTGTTTCCCTGCAAGTTTTGTACTGAAGTGTCTTTTAGTGCATATCTTATAAACTGCGATTCAAAAGGAAACATGATATTAATGTATGCGTGATTCAATTCTATCTTGTCCTAAAATACTCTCGCGAAATTACCCGGTCGTGATATTTTTTTACTGTTTTTCCATCGTAAGCCATTTGCTTAATATGTTAAATAATAAATATGAATTAATATGTGTACAACTTTTTACTGGCATGCGTGACATGGTACTTAAAAAAATTGTGAACAGCATATTTAGACACCGAATTGCCACATGGTCTCTTAAGTTTAATAACAACAGCGTTCTGTATATTGTATGTCGCGTGGAAGTGAATACGTGCATGCATAATCACATACAAAATGCAAACATTTCTTAGTTACAATTTTCACAGTGAAACAGAGTGTGTCGGGAATCGAAAACGCGACCTTCGACTGAACAGTCAGAAGTCAACTAACATATGAAATAGCGAGGACACCCGTGTGTATGCTGCAATGTGTATTCTCGATCTCTTACCGAATGATTTAGGTGCCCTATATCGCGTCCTAGATTTTTTTTTCCCTCGCTGCGTTTGGCACTCGAAACCAGGCAGGGAGGGGGAAGAAGAATAACACAGCCTTGACTTACTGCCGCCATCTGCAGGAATGACGGCAATACCCTGTAAAAAAAAAATGTACCAGATGTTCGGAAACTCAACGCCCAAACTTCAGACACCGATTCGTTGTACCAATTGTAATAGAAGAATCCTATAAATTGTTATCCGGCAAAATACTGTTGCATAGTTTGTGTTCAAATTTGTGGAATGCAACGGCTAGAGAACAAGGCTCGCGAACATGCGTGTAGGACAAGTTGCATAGGAAGTAGGCGCGCGAAGCTGCGTATGTTTCCTATGCAACTTGTCCTACACGCATGATCGCACAGCCTTGTTCTCCAGGCGCTGTACGCCGCAACTTTCAATACAATTAAATTATATGAAATTACGTTTTCGGATATAGGTGTAGGCTATAGGGCTTTCGTGTTACTATTGGTCCAAAGAAACTACATCTGGAGTTTTGGCACTGAGTTTCCGAACACTCTGTATATGTCAGTCGAGATGCAGTCGGGCAGCGGTTGAAGAGACAAACAATACCGCCTAGTTAGCACCGAGGTATGCAACCCGCTTTGAGGCGCAACTGAATTGTACTGCTTCTTCGGGCAGTGAAAAAAGCAACAGTCTTATATAGCGTGTTCCACGTAACTTTTTTTTTAACCAAAATTTCTAATGTAACCCTTCTTTGACTGCAAAATAAAAATTTTACTGCACTTATCAAGCACCCCCCCCCCCCCCC
>NQII01012899.1:0-11512 GCA_002778355.1 Clitarchus hookeri
CGAGTTCGTAGGCGCACGCTTTTGGCGCCATATTTGAAAAACCAACATTCGCATTTGCATTCGCGAATGTCGGAGATGAATATTCGCATTCGCATTTGCATCCACGAATGTGGAAAAATCGACATCCGTTGCATCACTGGTCTATGGTATCAAAAAGTTGAGTTGCATAAGTTTCTTTTTACATTTTCTTAAGGCAAAGATTTAGATTACATTATTAAAGTCCAGTGCTCTCAGTAAATCAAGTTAAATACTAAGAACACTGAAATTAGTTAAGCATTCCTGTTGCAAAGCACTTCTTTTAACACTTGTTAGGTTCTTCAGTTTTGAAAATGATCGTTCACCTGAAACAATTGATACCATCTTTAATATGAACATTCTCAGCGAGATTTCCACATTCGGAAATGCTGGTAACAATTCATTTTCAGTAAGATTATGGTAGATAATTCTTAAATGAAATTTTTTTGTAGAAGTAGAGATTTACATGTAAATTCTTCAACCGCTTCCAAATCTTCATCATCTTGGATTTTAACTGCTACCTCATCAAAAATGTAGAAAGAAGTGCTTTGCGACAGGAATGCTAATTTAAGCATTCTTGGTATTGAACGGACTTCAATGACGTAATCAAAGACTTTGTCTCAAGAAAATGTAGAAAGAAACTTATGCGTAATCAGAATCATAATTAACATGCAAGAGCCCAAGTTGTCTTTGTTTTCTTCGAGATAACTCCTTATATTAAGGCATTCTTCGGTTAACTCTGACTTGTTAGCATCTTTTTTCATAGACAAAGACGAAAAAACCTTCATAACAAATTCTCAGTTGGCCCTCATGAAGATTTATAAATCTTCCAGAAATCGAAATTTCCTTAAAACTCTTTCATATACTTCTGTGCACGTTTCAGATTAGAAACAAAATGTTGATAATTGTAAGGTAAGTCTGAATACTCAGTTCATCTCTTCCTTTAAGAATAGTGTGTGGGTTTCTGCTTTTGTCGAAAAATATAAGTCAAATGCTGCGTCTTATAAGTTCTATCAGAATTCTCAGTAGCAATACCAGTTACTGCCAATCCAGAACTTTCGTACCTGTCAAAGCTATTCCTTTTCTGGTCAATTTATCATTTTAGAGAGTCTCTGGGATTTGTACAGCTACCGAAGAGGTTAGATTGAAAATTATGCCGGATTGCAATCCCTAGCAGCACCATCTCAATTTTCATCATGGTTGTTAACAACTGCTGTTTAAACTGCATTTGCTCAGTGTAGTGCAAAAATCCTTTCGGGCTGAGGATCTAACCCTTTCCCCTTGAAATCACCGTAGCCTGCTTCCGTGCTGGACTGTTGAGTGTGGGAGGGGCGGTCTTTTTTAGAAAAGGGCTGCTGCATCACACAAAAAGAACTTGTTTCATTAATCCCTTTCTTCTGTTTACTGATAAAATGTTATTTTTCTAGTTCCATGCTGTCTTACTGTAATAAGTATGTAATTTGTTAAACTATAGCAGTGACACTGAAACGTAATCTGGAGGATATTAATTTATATTTTATTGTGTTGCAGGTCGTGCAGTACTTCAGAAGCGTATAATGGCTCTCCTTCGCAAGATTGAACATTGTGTCAATGGAGTGCAACCAGTAAGTGACTCAATTATGTCACTGTTTCACAGTCGTCATCATCATCATAATCATAATCATTATGCTTTACTGCTCAATTTCAAGATTGGCAAGTGTTTGGGAAACACATTTATGCATTGAAATGGTATCCTTTCTATGAAATTACCTTGTAATAACTACTCTTCACAAACATTTTCGGGAAAAAAAAAAAACTATTTAATCAAGCTAGACTCAGAAATAACCACAGAAAAGGACATATACAAAGACACTAATATGAAGTAAAATGAGACTTAAGTGATATTTTTAAACTATACAATTTAGTCTCAGCTTATAAAACCTGCTCCTCATACAGTAATTTTAATATCATGAGGTACAATAACATTTTTACAGCGTATTGTTATATGTATAAGGAATTGGCCAAAAATATTTTTTTAATCTGGGGGATAATTATTTTGAAATCATATAGCACAGTGTTTACATCCAGTATTCTATAATTATTTTTACTGAAATAAGTACAGTTACCATGTTTTTTTATGGTCAAGGAATCATTTTTACCAATACATATCTTGTAAGGAAAAAAACATGTCGGAACTCTACATAACGGAGATGTCAAATATTAATTTAATTGAGTACAGGTTTATGAACAATACATTATGAGAAATCAAGTTTAAAGATCTGACATGTTATCAAAATTGTATCATTACAGGTAATATTTATATTTTGTGGGAGCTTTCATTCCGTTTCAAGCAGTCTGTTCCTAATTGACAGGGAATAATGCGTCATTTACAAGGGGAATGCCCATCCTTGCCAGTCCTCCATCCTGTATCTGTCCATGATCGATACGTATCGCTGTGACAAAATTTGCGTTCTGTTAACATTAGAATTTATTAACACATTAGTTAGCAAACACCATGTCCCTCTTATAATAACTTTTGATGAACTCCTGTACAAGATAGCCAGTGAAATCATCAAAGTTGCATCACAGTATTCACACTTGAAANTGTTAACATTAGAATTTATCAACACATTAGTTAGCAAACACCATGTCCCTCTTATAATAACTTTTGATGAACTCCTGTACAAGATAGCCAGTGAAATCATCAAAGTTGCATCACAGTATTCACACTTGAAGAATATTGTACGCTTGCTTTGCAGTTTCCACACCGTAATGAATTTGCTGGGAACGATATGTACACTAATAGAAGGGACAGGTCTGAAAAGCATTTTAGAAGTGGTGCGTGGTGAAAATGCCGTAGTGCATGTGCTGAATGGTAAAGCAGTTGCAAAAGTTTCAGAGGCCATATTCTAGTGGATAATTGTNGTGCTGAATGGTAAAGCAGTTGCAAAAGTTTCAGAGGCCATATTCTAGTGGATAATTGTCTTCATCAACTATTTTTGCAATCTATTCTAGATGACAATCCTGAATTCACTTTGCTAATAGATGAAACTGAGGATATGTATTCATGTCTCTTAAGGGATGGAACCACTCTTGAAAATGTTGTCTTATGTAGTGCAGTCAGTAGAATCAGTGAATTACTTGAAAAGAAGAAAACTGAGCTTAGTGCTCAATGTAAAACGAGTAAGTTGTGGTTACGATATCAGAAAATGCTAAGTAGTGTACGAGCGCTGATAAAAGTAGATCGCACTGAGTCTTGTATCAATCATTTGCATGCGATTTACAATGCATTGCGATATTTGCAAGAGCAGGACACAACTATCTGAAGTCAGCATTTTTGTACCTCTAGGAAATGAGTGAATTGGAGAGCAATTACCCTACAGTGTACAGAACATTCCAAATAGGGTTGCATGTCATCTGTCGAAGAAATCTGTTTTGGGCTGGTCTAGGTTGTGACCTCGTAATTGAGCAAACACTTATGAGGTCACTTAAAACCTCAGGCGGTTTAACTCATGCAAGCAAGATGATGAAGATCAGCGAGCGTTGTTCACAATGTCAGGTCCCATTATGTCTGAGTGCAATATTGTCATGCAGGACAGGACAACTAGATCTAGAACAGGTGATGAGGTATGAGCTCAGTGCATACCCAACATCACTTTTTGAGGACAACCACATTCTGAGGAAGGCCCATGCCATTGATGAGTATTATAACAATCGTGCATCAATTGAAACAACACCAGATGCTGTTCTATGTACAGAAAGATATGTTATTGACGGAGGCTAATTTTTACGCAAGTTGAAGTGGAAAAAGGGAGATACGTATTATAAAATAGCCGAGGCATATGCAGACTTTACAATTAAACACTGTGGGTTGGCAACTGTTGTGTTGTATGGGTATGGCACAAGTCCTTCAATAAAAGATAATACACATAAGAGAAGGCAACAAAACGTCCACTATCAAATAATTCACGTCACCAGTGATACTGAATTCAAAGGGAAACACGAAGGATTCCCTTCAATGGGACGTAATAAACTACAACTTATCAAATTAATCGCTGTAGAAATGGTGATGAGAGGCTGTATGGTTTTTCAAGTGGAAGGCGACGCTGATGTGGACATTACAAAGGCCGCAGTTAACAGTGCACAGGAACATTCCACCACGCTCATTGGGGAGGATACTGACTTGTTAATTCTTCTTCTACATTACGCTGAAGCTAATGACAAACTACTGTATTTTAAATTGAACAATCAGTCAAGAGGCATTCCAAAAATGTGTTACATCAATAACTTGAAGTCTCTTCTCAGCAGTGAGTTATGTGTACAGTTGTTATTTCTTCAAGCATTCACAGGATGTGATTCCACCTCGTGTATATATGGTGTTGGTAAAAACAGTATCCCAAAACTTTTAAATGGAGATTGTGTCCTTCATTCCTGTGCAACTGAACTCTTCTTACCAGGCAAGAACCTCACTGGTATAGTAAGTCTCTGCAGTCAAGCAATGGCTGTTATTTTTGGCGGCAACAGTACGAGTTCTTTGGCAGCCTTGCGTTATCAGACACTTACAAAGAAAGTCGTCACATCCAAATCATTTGTTCATCCAGAATGTCTTCCTCCAACTGAGTTTTCTACCAAATTCCATTGTCTAAGAGTATACTATCATATGGATGAGTATGGCTAGAGAAATGAATCCTATGAACTGGGGTTGGAAACTCAATGGCAAAGAACTTGTACCAGTAATGTGTGATATGAACGCTGCACCAGACACTCTACTGAAAATTATACACTGCAGTTGTAAAACTGGTTGCAGCAGTAACTGTTACAGCTGCGAAACATAATGACTTCCGTGCAGTTCTGACAACCAGGTGTCTGATGAACTATAGGACAGTGATGAGAACTAATAGACAATATAGGAGTTTTTTTTTTACCCCCATATTGCTGCACTTTTTCTTGACCTAATAGAAACCAAAAACTTAATATTTGTGTTATTTGACTTAATAACTGGTAGTGTACCTACATTATTCATTGTTGGCCGCCATTTTTGATCCCATGGACAAAATTGATTGGTACATATGAATTCTTTAACCATAAAAACAGTAATTTGATATAAATATAATGGTTCTATGCTTAAAAATAACAAGGTTACAGCAGTTTTTTTGCCAATTTTCAAGGTTAGTGGTGGCCATCTTGAAATTCACCCATTTCCGGTTGTCAGATTGTGGTGGACTTTCTTTCTGTCAAACAGTACATCTAGTAATGGGAAAAACTGTTCACAGATCTTTTGTTACAATTTGTGCCAAGTTTAGGGCCTTTTTTTACTATATTGACCCATCTAATTGGATCTGTTGCTCTCTAGGCATGGGAGGAGACATTCCGTAACTGGGAGGCTTCTACCAAGATCCTGATATCATATCCAAAGACCAAGTTAGAGGATGGTCAAATTGAACCATTCCACAGGTCCATGGGAAAGAGACGAGCATCACACCAAAACTCGGAACATGAATTGGAGGTAAGTGTCGAAGTAACAGAATTCTTTTGTTTTCTGTTTACAGCTTGCATAAACATTTTTACAATTGACAACATACATGCAAGGATTTTATTTACATTTTCTTGTGTGTGTGTGTGTGTGTGTGCATGCGCATGCTTGTGCGTGTGCATCAATATTTGTTTATTGCTACAAATATTTAAGTGTTCATAGCGCAGGCCAGCCAGAACGTTATCTGAAGGAGTGGTCGTCTGTGAAACACTGATGATGGCTACATGCATGGTTGCTCACTGCAAGAGACATTTATAAATTTAAAGATATAATAATTTTAATTTTTTTTTTTATATTTTTTTTTTATTTTTTTTTTGGACTCTTGTGAAAGCGCTGTTTTGTCATTTTGCTATACTGGATTTAGGGTACATGATGGTCTTGACCATGTCGAGAATGATTTAGCAGAGAGAAGATGCATAAGTGATTTCATTACTCGCAGTTTATTTAGAAGTTACTTGTACTTCATGACCATCCTCGGCTATAGATAACTCTGCCTTTGAGTACTTTTTCTGATCCTTCCCTACATTGAAGCCTGTACAGCTACTGCGATGAAGTAAGACACTTACTTCATGAGTAGTTGGTAACTGCCACTATAACTTGACCTTCAGGAAAGACCACCAAGAGGAGGAGGGAAAAAAAAAAAGACAATTTTAAGTCTGCTAGTGAGCCTCTCTTTATACTTCGTCATAGAGGCGGATGAGGGGTAAGGGATAGGAATAGCAGAGAATCACTGTGATATTGGAATTAGGCTTGAACTCACAACTTACCTCTCGTCATCTTTCCCATGTGAGTGAGGGGTATATGATTTGAGTTATCAAGAATTCCAGGTCGTTGAGTTACATCGCCTTAAAACTTACCCCCGTAGCCCTCCACTATGTTTCACCTATGCTAGTTTGGATATAGCATGGCCAGTATTGCTANCCTTAAAACTTACCCCCGTAGCCCTCCACTATGTTTCACCTATGCTAGTTTGGATATAGCATGGCCAGTATTGCTTCCAAGCGAACACCAGGGGTCATTGTGCTCTTGACCAATTACAGAGAGACAGCCTGGATGATAACAGAATATATGTACAAAATTATGTGCAGATGTAGAATTTTTGGGACACCATGGTGTAAGGTTTATTGCTGTAATTGGAAACTGTTATGTCACATTTTCTTTCCCTTTCTACGTTGTAGGTTTTTATTTTGTAATGTTATTTTAGTAATTTTTATAGTTGTGCAGTTCACATAAGGTATGTGTGTGAGCCCATGTGTGCATTATATACATATGTAAATGTTTAAATTTTGCCTAATAAGTGGCTGTATTTTGCATTATATGTTTTACAAGTTCAGTATTATAAATTTTATATATTTGAAACTGCATTGACTCTCATCAATTTATAGACAACACTATATAGCCTGGGCTATCAAAATTGTCAACATTACATTTCCCTTGAACTAATTTGTAGGGATGGGTCAAATGTTCGAATTTCGAACCGAACCCAAACTTTAGGTTATGTTCGGTTCAGTTCGAAATTGCCTGCCATGTGAAATGTCGGGTATAGTTTGGTTTGAAAATTTGCCCCAAACTAACATCTTTAATGAACTTTGAAACGAACTTACTTCACCTCAAAGATGTACTTTTCAAATTAGAAAAAAATTTGTCCATTACATTTTGGAACTATTAGTGGTGGAAGTGTGCAGGTTGTATACAAGTTTCTTGTTTGTGTTACATGTTCAAACAATTAGAGGTGAAAGTGTAAATGTGATTATGCATGTTTGTGTTATATGGTTGAACATAGGGGCCCAGCTGTGAAGGTTGTATGTGTGTGTGTGTGTATATATATATATGTGTGTGTGTGTGTGTGTGTGTGTGTGTGTGTGTGTGTGCACGTGCATGGGTGTGTGTATTAATTTTTTATGCTACATGTTGATCTATTAGAGATGGAATTGTTAAGGTGGTTCTACATTTTATTTATATCCTTGAACAATCAAGGGCTGAACTTTGATGGTATATACGTGTGGATGAGGCATTTGAAGTTTGGTTCAAATTTGGTTCCAGTTCAATGAATTATAGCATGGTTTGNGGTATATACGTGTGGATGAGGCATTTGAAGTTTGGTTCAAATTTGGTTCCAGTTCAATGAATTATAGCATGGTTTGGTTCAAGTTTGGTT
The DNA here is from genome assembly GCA_002778355.1 of Clitarchus hookeri. Lineage (NCBI taxonomy): Eukaryota > Metazoa > Arthropoda > Insecta > Phasmatodea > Phasmatidae > Clitarchus > Clitarchus hookeri. Next base: position 7,686 of record NQII01012899.1, read on the forward strand.
CAATAAAAATATTCTAGGTTAAGTTCTAGTTCAGTTCGGTGCCCAAATCTGGGTTCGCCCCACCTCTACTTATTTGGCATTATTATCAACATTAAGTTAACAGACATAATACAATAGACCATGTAATTACTCAAATCAACAAGTAAAATTTTTTATTTATAAAAACCCATCAAGCACTGTGTATGTACAATGAGAGCTGGGAACTTAAATAGGTCATAATTGGTGTATTGTGGAAGAAATTTCATAATGAATAGCCAAACATTAATTTTTCGGGTAGATATTACGTCATTCAGTTCAGAAAACGGGTGTACTGTATGCCCTAATATAAATTTGAGTTTTATTATGAGAAACTGGAACAGAAAACAACATGCAGAAGTTAGCATTGAATGCAGTGGTTAGTTTTTCGGGCATCTGAAAACCCCAATAATTTGTCTTAGTTCATAAACTGTGCTGTCATTTTGAAGATAACATAGATTTCCGCTAAAGAAAGCCCGAAAGAAAAATTACTGCTACTTATTATTATGATATTTATATCAGCTTGGTGTGGAAGTCTGGATCACAAAAGAGATACGATCGTGTTTGATATGCCCCATGTCACTTGTAGCTTGGAGATCTCTTGGAAACTGGTGCATATCCCATCAAAACTTGGTTGACTGTGTTTGGATCAGCCTTCTAAGAGGTGTGAATGAGGCGGTGCGCATAATGCTGCAGATTATGTAGATTTTCGACATAAACCATGAATTGCCCCCACAAGTAAAGCATCTGGTTCGGCAGGCTGGCCAGCATGCTCAGAAATCATTATGTTGAGGTAACTATCACTTGTGACTGACTTTCCAGAGAAAAGTGTCCTTCCATATATAATACCATCAACTTGTAGACATTATGCTCTTGCAAGGCTTCAACTAGTGTGAATTTCCCAGAGACTAGTAAACTGGTGGGCCATTCACCGACTTCTGTATGCTATTCAGGGTCATTCTCATTTAACTTCTGCCATAACTGCATTTTAAAGGAATATCACTTATGCAACCTCAGAATATGGTGAATGTTACAGTAGGGTACACCTATCTGCATGGACGTNTTTTAAAGGAATATCACTTATGCAACCTCAGAATATGGTGAATGTTACAGTAGGGTACACCTATCTGCATGGACGTGTAGCGGATCAACTTTCTTGAACTCTTCACATGCGATGCTAAAACTGCCGTGTTGGTCTCTTCATCAGTGGCACTCCGTAGTGAACCAATGCTACTTTTTATACGTGGAAAAAAAGAGACATTTTTTTAAGGTGTTCTTTATGTTTTTAGGTATTCATGACATCTATTTATAAACCCATACAGTAGTGTTTTACAAGTCTCACATGGTTTCAGTTGGTCCAAAACAATGTGTTTTACTAAAATCCTAAATACAATGAAACCTCTATGTAATAAACCCAGNGTGTTTTACTAAAATCCTAAATACAATGAAACCTCTATGTAATAAACCCAGATGGATTGAAAAAGTCCGCATCCATGGAACATATTTTGTGGTCCCATTTTTTATTTATCTCCATTTCAAGACCACATCAATTGGAAGTCCACATCTATGGGAATTTTTTGATAGTCCCCTGAAAAACGNATTTATCTCCATTTCAAGACCACATCAATTGGAAGTCCACATCTATGGGAATTTTTTGATAGTCCCCTGAAAAACGGTAGATAGGGAGTCCATTGTATAGAGTAAACATTAAAATAGATCACAAGCTTTGGCGGCCATTGTCGTCACATCCTTCGCTTCTGTGTTTGAGCCGCATCAACAATTTGTCTTCTTACAATGTTTCGGGAGTCATTGCAAGAAGGCAAGTAGTCGACACAGTTCAAACACAGAAGCCAAGGATATTTAAAGTAAATATTATTCTGAACACTGTGCCAGCAAAAATAATTTGATTGAAAGACATGGGTATTTTTATAGCAAAACATGTTCATAATGTTTATGGTGTTGTATTAAATAAATTGATAGCAAATTTTTAGAGAACTTTTTGTGGTTGTTAATTTTCCATGTCACATGCTTTCCCAGTTGCTAACACAGACATCACTGACTCAATAAACATCGAAGTTGGTGTTTAGGTATCATGCAATGTCCCCTTACATGATGTTGGGCAGTATCTGTTCCAGTGTATATACACTGAAGAGCCAAAAAAACTGGTACACCTGCCTAATATTGTGTAGGGCCCCCGCGGGCACGCAGAAGTGCCGCAAGACGACGTGACATGGACTCGATTAATGTCTGAAGGTATGCAGGAGGCATTGAAATCTGCGCCAATTTGAGAAAGGGTTGCACGTCTGTCACGTTTAATGATTCTCGTCAGTCGTCGTTTGTCCCGTTCGTTCACGATCTTTTTCCGGCCGCAGCGATGTCGAAGATTTGAGGTTTTGCCGGATTCCGGATATTCACGGTACACTGCACTTTACCAGCATGCGCTTTTAGGTTTAAAATAGCGATGCTCGGAGATGCTATGACCCATCTCTTGTGCGCCGACTATAACACCACGTTCAAACTCACTTAAATCTTGATACCTGACATTGTAGCAGCAGTAACCGATCTAGCAACTTTGCCAGACGCTTGTTGTCTTATATAGGCGCTGCCGACCGCATCGCGTTACTCTGATTGGTTCCATACCTCTGTTATTTGCATACGCACGCCTATACCAGTTTTTTTGACTCTTCAGTGTTTGTGCTCATGATGTGTACTTTACGCAGTATAAACACGCAGTGCAGCTTGTGTGGATTTCCTAGGACCAGATCAATGAGTGGGCCAACATGACGGGGTTCCTGTGCGCACTGGGAGGAGTATGCCTGCAACGTAAGTCTCCATCAAGGCCTGCTACACTGCTGGGGCCCTCGTCCGTATCAACCCTGGACATGCGCAAGTCCACCATGCTGTCCAACTCCAGCCAGGACGTGCAGTACTGCCCTGTCACGCAGTGAGTGCGGTCGGCTTCACGTGCTGCTTGGCTCTGATGAGCAAACGAGGAGCGTCTAATGCATGCTGGTGTGTTTCTTTGCTGCACGCTTAGGTTTGTTGGCCAGTTGCTGCGCCTCCTGGTCTGCAACAACGAGAAGTTTGGGGCCCAGATCCAGAAGCATGTAAAGGAGTTGGTGGGCCACGAGATGTCGCCTGCCCTTTACCCCATCCTCTTTGATCAGATTAAGGCTATTGTGGACAAGTTCTTCGACCTGCAAGGTCAGGTGAGTGTGGGGAAACAAATCGGACGTAAATGAGAGTTTTTGTGCTGAGAATTCTTATGGCGTGCACATGCTGAGCCGTGGCGAGTGCAAACCAACAAAGCGTGCATTTCTGAAAAATGCCAAAGGAACACAAATTATTGATCATAAAATTTTTTTATATAATAATTCAGGTGTGGACATAATTTGGGCATAACAAAAGGTACACATTTAATTCTAGTTAAATCATCATGTGTGAATATCCTAAACATATCATGAAAACTTATATTGTCCTCTAGATAGCAAATTTTGGAATTTTTGCCTTGTGATTATGTTCTTTTTGTGTACGTAGCATGAGAGAAAGACTGTTTGTGACATAGTGTAGGATGTCTGCTGGGTCAAGGAAATCACAGGAATTCTCATTATCAGTTTTGTTAAGAGGCACAAAAATAATTCCTAGGCAAGTTACCAAGGTATAAATTATCCCTATTGCAATACACAATGGCAGCAGCTATAAGAATACAATTTTTCTGACATGTAGAAATAAATAGAGGTAAAAAATGTGTTACTGTTGTTTGACACCTCACCTAGAGATCTGTACGGGTTGGTGGACATCCAGTGGCTCCC
>NQII01012901.1:4324-25621 GCA_002778355.1 Clitarchus hookeri
TAGGTCCTGGATGTCCCGCCGAGCCAGTGCTCAACCCAGACCGACGGACTACTTTGATGGAAGAGGGAGAGGGTGGCTCCCCCTGATAGGACTCCCCACCTTCACCCACGGCGTGGAGATCCTGACGTCAGCGCGGAAGAGTGAAGATGGAGCAGGTGCCATGACTGAGCTGCCCAGTTCGCCGACTTCCACGACGAGAAGCAGGGGGGCCCTGCATCCAACAGCTGCTGTCGATATTATTGTGCTGGTACGCCTGCGCAGAAATATTGACAGCAGTCTCCCCTCAAGGACGCTTGCATCCACAGCCCCACTTCTTTCTCTTCTAGATTTTCAACTCCACACTAAAGAGCATGGAATCCACACCTACTGCCTCCTTTAGCATTTTTTAATGCATGAATAATTTTTGAACTTCTTTCCTGTCGGGAGGGTTTTTACGGTTTCTATGCCGGTTTTTCTCCTTCCCCTTCTTAGCAATAGCTCAGCTATTACACACTCACNGGGAGGGTTTTTACGGTTTCTATGCCGGTTTTTCTCCTTCCCCTTCTTAGCAATAGCTCAGCTATTACACACTCAGGGATGCAGTCACGGCCACAAACCTGGCCATGGCTGCTGTATCCCTCTTTGCCGCAATGGACGCCTCCTTTCCTAAATTCCCTCTCATGTAGGCGTATGGGGCTTAGCCCTGAGACGCAACACAGACCTGACCTACCCCCGGACAACACTTAACACTTAGTAATTAGGGTAGTTAGTAAAAAAAAATAATCGATGCACCATAGTTGTACTGTATCGGGCCATGAATATTATGACAACGCATATTATTAAATGTAACGTGTGTTTTGGAGGGTNACCATAGTTGTACTGTATCGGGCCATGAATATTATGACAACGCATATTATTAAATGTAACGTGTGTTTTGGAGGGTACCCACAATGTAGTGGGTGTGATTGGAATGCGATCGATCCTAGGTACTCTTTTCAACGGCACCCGCGAATATGGTGTGAGTCACGCAGAGCGGATATGAGAAACTTGGGATTGAACCCACAGGAATCAACCCAGGTTCGACGTGGTGAGAGATGATAGTAGTCTGATCACTACACCTCCGCAGCCTCCCTCGTCACTCATGTTAGCTATTGATTGTATGTACTCTCTCATGTGTCTTACTGAGTGGCATATTGAACTTTCAATACAGAAAATGGAACATGTTGAATACGAATATAATTNTCTCTCATGTGTCTTACTGAGTGGCATATTGAACTTTCAATACAGAAAATGGAACATGTTGAATACGAATATAATTATTAAAAATTAATATTTCTTCATTGATTACCGCAATTTTTAAAGTAAAAGACATGTTCATTTTACAGCATGCCATACATAGCAAATTCTAATCTCATGTGTCGTTTCTTGGCATTCAGGTCGTCAACTTTATTTAAATCTATTTTTATATCATGGTGAAAGTTCAGTAAAGTCAGTCCTGTTAATCCGTGTCAGCATATTTTGCATTGTGGGTACAACTCGGATGGAATGATTTTTACGCATCCGGGTCAGTGATACATGTACATTTTACTCTCACTGTCAAAGGGACCTAATAGTTCACAGAGTTGGCCTAGCATAAAGGTCGTGATGAGTTGGCCAATATTTTAACAGTTTAGAGAAATTATACCTTATTACTTAGGTGTATAGAAAATTAAAACAAATTAACGCACATGCATTTGATGCCATAAGTAAGTATTCTTGATCAAAATATTTGCAACTGACAGTGTGTCTATGATTTCAGTTAAATTCTTCACACAATGGTTACAAGATACACATACAGGCATATTGCTCGAGTGTGAAAGTAAACCTGGTGAAACAAACAGTGAATAATAAGTTCTGTACTTGTGTAGCAAGAAACTGTGTAGAGCATGAGTAAAAGGTGATCCCCTTTCTGTCACGAAAAACCCCAGTGTTTACTGAGCTTGAGAACAGAAAAATCTTGTCAAATTAATAGAAACAATTTAGTAGTTATTATTTTGTAAAAAAAAAAAAGCACACAATAAACTAAAAGCACTCATCCCAGTCGGCGAGTGAGTTCGCTACAACCAGGAGCACAAGATGTCACTCAGTATAGTGAAATTAGTTTCATTTTGACTTATTCCAGATCCTTGAGTCTTTCTACTCACCCAGGATCTATGAAATGAATTTGAAAATAAAAAGGAGCAGCCGTTAGATTCCCCCACGCTGTCTTCACTTCCACCAGTGCTGAGTGAAACGTGCTGTATTCTTTTGAGTGATTGACAAATGATGTTGGTTGTGTCGTCTGATTTCTTTTTCTTTCTTTTAGGTGCTTTAGGAGAGGAGGGGATGACTGCCTCCCCCCCCCCCCAATCCCGGAAAGTGCTTTTTTCCCCCTTTTTTCCTAGAGTGGTATTATTTTAATTTGTTTATATGTAAAATTACTTTTGTATGAATGCTGTTATGAAATACGCAGCAATGCAGAGATAATGCTATGAAAATGCTGCTCGTTGGTTATCAAGCGCAAGATGATTTCTGGGTGCCACTCTGTCTACGTAACTGACAAGCTGCCGTTCATGGCAGGTGGCCACTGCTAGCAGTTGCAGAATACGCCACCACACACCAACAGCAGCACATCCTAAGCCTAATTAACTATTCCAGTAGTTCAATTGCACTTCAAAAACTATTCATCCTGTGTACATGAAACAAAAACCATATTAAAATGGTAAATCATATCTACGGTTTTTCAAAATTTTGTGCTTACAAGTCTTCAACTTTATTTTATATGGCCAATATATAAATTTGTAAAAAAAACACTAACAATATTTTTTCCCTGACTTTTTTTTTGATAACTTCTAATGAGAACGTGAAAACTCCTAAACGAAGGTTTACTCTTTTTTATAAACAAATTTGGTTTGGAAATTTTGTTTAAGAGAACAAATATCAATGAACTTCATACAAAACAAGTGGGTTTAAAATGATTTTTAAAAAATTATTCTGAAATCAATGTATTTTGTTAATAATATTTTGCAATTGTTAAAATTGAACTATCTTTTCTCAAATGCAATTTGAATCACGAAAATATAGCATAATTAGATTTTATGCAAAATTAATTTAAAATTCATGTTTTTATGGTAAGATAGTTGCAGAGTAACCAGGATTTCAGCTCCCATTCAACCTTAATTTTGTACCTGGTCAATAAACACGGTAATACGACCCTCTTAAGGTTTTCATAGTCAATGAACCTAAATTAATCAGTTCCCTTAGAATCTTCTATAGTTTCACTGTACTGGTTGATCCTTGTGAGAGTCTTGACATGTAACCGTAGACAGTTCACAGCAAACTGAACACTTTTGAAAGCCCTGCTTAAGATCTTGTATGCACATTGTGTATTCTTCCAACATAATTATTGTGTAATCCAAATGAGAAACTAATGCACAGAAGTCCAAAACTCGTCAGGTGAGTTATTAGAGTTCATTGCCGCTGTACGAAGGATTGGGGTTGTTAGTTTCATTAGTGACAGCGGTCGAGTACGGTTGGGCGAGAGCTGCTCCGCATATGTATATTACCTGTCGATAAAACTTTAAGTTGCTCAGCACAGTAGTTTAGGGCAATGTTATCAGTTTGGCATGTATAGTGCCAGCAGTGTCATGTGGTTTACCTCCTTCCAGCAACAAGTGTTCAAGAGAGCCCCCTCCCCCCCACCATATATGCTGGTCAAGCGAAAATGAAATTATTAGAAAAGTAAATATTTGACAAATTTGCTATTTCTTACTTTTATATGCATTGCATGAAAACCAGAAAGCAACAAAAATAATTTAATTATTCACAAATTTTACCTAACTTTTAATTTAACATTAAGGGTGCTGGTTACCCTAAAAAATTCATTATTTTATATTTATACGAAATATTCAACTTTTAGACATTACTTACAAGTACTCCTTCCTCACATAATTTTTTAATTATGGCATGTCAAAAATCATAATTTTATTGGTTTTGTGATATTGTTACAAATAAAAAAAACAAATTTACAGAAAACTTAACAAGGATGGCTGAAAGGTCATGCCTTAGTTCATTTTTTAAGTATGCTTAGCAAAATTCATTTTACAAAAAAAATCATAACAATGCTACATATAAAAATTAGGTATGCAAAAATTTTCTTATTTTGAGACTTTTAAAAATTATGAAAACATTTAATAAAGTAATTGTAAATATAGAATCACAGCTTTTCAAAAATCATGGAAAATTGTATAAATCGACATTACTAATGGAATCATGCTGAACACAAATTTAATAGGGTCATCACAACATTCGCAGTATATACTTCCAAATGCGATACTGAGGAGGGCTATCAAGATTAAAGAAATTTTGAAGGGAAACAAATAAAAATTATGTACAATTTATGTCAATTGTGTGGCTTTACCATGCTAAATGCAGCTAGATCTAACCTAACTTCATGGAACTTCACGATTATTAAATCAAATGAGGTGTCTGTGGCACACGCAGACACTGTTATTCTCTTTACGTCAAATTACGAGCTTTGCATATTTTGAAGTGCTTCCCGCTTGTTGCCTACATAAAACTTCCAGCGTGCCTTGAATCACTGTTTCGAGGATTAGGGAACTTCGCTGCTGGCACTGGGACTTTCGCTCGCTGTGTATTATCTGGCTACACTTGAAAAGTATTTTTCAGTATGAGGGAACTACGCTTGGAACATCATTTACACAGGAACACAGTAATTAAACACCAAAGATAAACTGCAACCTATTCTGAAGTTAGGTATAATTCGAATAGGTCTTCTGCAATCGACATAACTTGGCGCCAGCTGTACTTAAGGACCTTCAGTTCCCACGCTAACATGCAATAATTCACTATTCCGAATACAATTTGCACACTAAAACTGAAATGTATACAACCCATTACTTAAATAAAACAAAATGTTACCCATGTAAGTGGCAAATATACCTCGTTGGTGATGTATTGCTAATAACTCGTGTATAGGACATGTTTACCAAACTCCACAAACATTTGTATTTCTGCACGATAATTGAATTTACCTAACACTTTGCATGGAAATAATTGCATAGAAACGCATAATTGCATAGAAAATTTACTAGCACTCTTGATTCGTAAATCACAAGCCTTCGCACAGTTAAATTCACACCGAACACCGAACGCCCGCAGCAATAATCCACTAACCGTCAACTGCATACACCGACATAAAACCGTCAAGTGAAATCACTACGGAAGAATTCAAAACAGATGGCCGAAATCTATGCACATTTTTTGCCTGTTTTCTATGAAATGTAGCAAAAATTTATCATGGCGATACACGTAAACAATGCCTCGTAACACCTTTTTTGCACTTCTTCCACAGAAAGTAATAGTACAATCCTCTCACGAATANAATAGTACAATCCTCTCATGAATATAAACAAGATAAGCATTGCAAAATACATGATTAAATGTTATTCCGACAGTTTGATTACAGTGGTTTATCCCTGCTCATCCTTAGCGTGTTAGCAAACACGTACCCTGCAATTCACATTTTGTGAATTAAGGTTTGATTTCCAAAGTTGTTCTTGCATTTAACATGGTTCAACTACCAAATTTTAATGTATTTTACATAAATGTTATGTGTATTACCCCAAAAATTTCCTGATCTCCATAGACCTCTCCACTATCACATATCATGGTATATACTACAAATAATGTAATGCCCCCATGAAGTTACATTAGATGTGATTAATAATGTCTATATGGTGTTATTTTCCAATTTTTCGGAAAAGCAATGATTTTTAATGATGTCAATTGCCATGAATTTGTCCATTATCATGATTTTTTTTTTTTGTGGCTCTTAAGATGCGGAACTACTTTACCTCTACCACTACCAATGTAACTGGGCGCATTGCAGTCAGTGTGACCGTATATGCAGATAATGACAGTGGCACATTTCAAAGGTTGATTTCAAAAGTGTTCAATTAACCATGACTGTATGCTAGATGTGCAGCCATGAAGAAACTACATTTTGTTTAGGTTTTCTTGAAGTTGTTGTATGGCATCTCATTCCTCTATGGAAGCTGTTAAAAATAATTGTGAAAATTGCCCAATAGCCTAATTTGAAGCAAATTTTCCTCAGATTACAAATAACTTAGCCTAAACAGAAAACAAAATAAGCATATTCGGCCACATCCATTTTTTGAGGTCTCAAGTTGCAATCCAGGAACTATACAGCATTTGCTTGAATATAGGACAAAACTTCCCACATTTTTCCATCAATGCACAGGAAAAATTAATTTCTCTAGAAATGATATGTGCATGTAATTTATTTAGGTTATTTCATCTTGGCACTTAAAATGTAAAAGTTCAACAAAACCTAATTATTTGCAGTTTATAATATACAAAGGCCATGTAGTACACCTCAAAATGCATTAAAACCTGTCACTTTCATGGTACAACTCTACATTTTTGTAATTATAAAACACTACCTATACCTGTAAATGTTTTCAAGATTTTGTTAAGTGGCTTTTGCTGTATCAAAATCTAAGTCTAGTCAGAAAACATTGCTCATTATTTGCTACTATGCAAACAAAAAAACATGACCTCAAAATCTTTAGGATGTGGAAATAGGATGTCCCTAGGAATAAAACAATGTCTCATATTCTGGTAAATACAGTACATGGTTAATACACATCTGCACAAACTTTGTTTCAAGCAAAGGCTGTTAATTGGTAAAAAAAAAATATATTTGCAAAAATTAAATACACATTACACTTCTCAAAAATCCATACTTGACTCACGTGATGCATCAAATTCATATACACACAACACACACATCGTTTTAACATTTTTTTTTTCCACATTGCACTTTAAAATGACTGGTCTGCATAGGTTGCCACATCTGCTACATTGTTCTATACAAGAAGTTCACCTAAACTAAGCATACGTCACACAGCCTAGCAAAGGTTTTGGACGTGCAGAGATAATCCCCCTGACCATTGCTCCTCCAAGTGGCGCATACACCGATTGGTTGTGGTTTCAAAGGTAAGTGTAAAGCCCGCAGCACATGAAGCGATTTTCCGTACGATATCGCACGCGTGGAGTCTTGCTTGATGTTGGACGTGCTCGTCCACTCAAAACATTGATGCCTACGTGCAGTTTTGTTAGCTAGTCCACTGTTTTTGGTAATTGGAACGGTGCTATTTTCTCTACGTGTTTCTTTGCTAGTTTCCAATCTCAGCCAATGAGAGCAAGAGGACGTGTCACGTGACTTTATTTACTGGCAACATAATTGTTTTGGCAATATTTTCATATGCTGTTGACATGCGACAAAAGAATAGATAACAGTGTTAATAGATGCATAGAAGAAACATGTTTTTGTACAGTTTTGAGGTTTTCTGAGTACATACTCATCCCAATTCTTCAAAAACCTTTGCCTGCACTCTCCTGTTTTTGTTCCTTCAGGCTAACCGTTCTCTTTTTCCACAGTCGTTTATTTCGTCTACATTTCTTATTTTCGTGATTGAAAACTGAAAGAAGTGTAATTACAGCAATCTTTTTTCGCAGTACAGAGTTCATTGTTTATTATTTTCGCCGACTGTCAAAAATTTTTATGGCCACCGGTGTTACTAGTTGACAGAGTAGCTCACAGAGAAACCCATACTATGTGCGGCAAAACCAGTGACGGACCTCGCGAGAAACCACGTTACATAGCTCTTTGCCTAGCTTTCAAATAATATTGTAGCGAATCTCGCAGGAAAAATTGTCCCGTGTGCATCGGGCTTAACTATAACTGTGAGGCCATGCCACTTCATCCCTTTCCCTTATCAGCCAATGAAGGGGCGGGAAGCCGCACAGTACAGTGGAACCCTGTTATAACATTATATTGCTTAGTAAGCTACCTTCTCTTGGTCCACAAACATGTTTTTCAATACAAAATTACCTCAATTTTTTATTTATACAAGGCTGACATTTCTTGGGGCCCTTGAGAAATGTTATAACAGGGTTCTACTGTACAAACTATTTTGTATGTGCTGGACCACGTCCTCAAAATCTTACCTACGGTGCGTGCCCTATATGTATCCACAGCACAACAAAGGGTACTCTGAAACCTGTAAGGAACTTTTACAGAAGTTTTGCGAGATCTTCTCTCGAGCGTTGTGTAAAAATTAATGCAGTGAAGGGGACGTTACAGAAAGCAGGTTTCCACAGTAATAAGCTCTCACTTCAGCTGCAGTAAGCAGGAAAATTCTCAAAGGATGAAAAATTAAAATGTAAACATTATGCGTGGACTATGCAAGTAAGCATGGTAATAAATAGCCACTTCAAACCCATGCTTTTGCAGAAACTAACATCATCAAACCAAATACAGTAAAATTACATTATAGCTTACTGCAATAATAAGATTATGCATAATAATTTGTCCAATTTTAATTTTGACAAGCTTCACACATTTTTCTGAATATTAATTTACTCAAACAATATTTCTGCCAATGTGGTTTTTCTTATTTCTGCACCAAAAATTTTTACATGAAAAATTTGTGGTATCACAGGAAATCATTACTATTATACTATTATATAAAGAGTCAACACTGCAGTTTTATGAAGAAGTTACTGGTGCTATAAGTAAATGATAATGAAATGGGTGTAATAAAAAATATTTATAAGGAAAATGTAAAATGCTTTTACTGTTGTATATGCGACCATTTGCTTACATGCTTAAGATGAAAAATTTGTCTTATGGAAGATAAGTATAATATTATCATAAAGAAACAAGTTTCCTATATCCAAAAATCAGTGCTTTAGTTTGTTTCAACATCTCCTCCGGGCAGCTTACATTGCAGAATAGGAGATGGACGTCTTTCTCAAGTGTCCTCTCCTGTACTGTGCTGTAGTGAATACACCGCACCTCTATTTCAGCTTGCTGTGAAATACGTATTTTGCTTCATGCTTTGCAAATTATAAAATTTCAATACCCTGCTAATTTGTGGCAGTTCTGTTTACCAAAAGGTTTTGAAAAAGAGTATGTACTGTGCAAATACCGTGGTTACACTTAGAATCACTTTACAAAATTAATTCGCCAATAATGTAAAATACAATACAGAAAGCAGTGTCAACTACAATAAACAGGGAAATGAAGGTATACAAACATGCACACTCATTAATATAAAAGTTCACATTCATTGTCACATATACAATAAATAACCGATTCTAGAAAAGTTTTAAGAAAATATTACACCGCTTTAGTAGTGAGATCAGTATTTATTCCTTGGTATTTCCCTTTGTTCAGTCTTACACACTAGACACGCCGTTTCAGTCGTGCTCAGTAAATAAAGGAAGTTCCGGCATCTTATTTACATTGCCCCCGTGTCCTCCCAACGTACACAAGTGCACTTGGCATCGTACACAAGCGCACTTGGCATCGTACACAAGTGCACTTGGCGTCGTCCACAGTCTGCAAGCAGATGTAGTCGGCACAGACTTTCCTATCTGTTGTTGTTGTTGAACAGCAGGTAGCGTAGCTTCGAAGTTTCCGTGCGGAGAGCCGTCACCTCGTACTTGAGTTTCAGGTTCTCCTGTTCGAGGAACGCCGCTCTGATGGCGAGCTCATCCTCTTTCGCTCGCCTCGCGTCGCGCGATCGCTTGGCGGCTTCGTTGTTTTTCCTGTCAGCAGAGATATTGACGGTTACAACATTTACAAATTATAGGGAAATGTGTTACGTGCTCTGTGCAACGTGGCCGTAGGTTTTAATTGGAGTTTTTCCCTGGTGGGTACATTTGAACACACCTGTGTTAAAAGTACTCACCAATTCGCAGTTGGTGGGAAAAAATAACTGTTATCAGAATTTCAGTTTGTTATTGCATATCTTCGGGTCAAAATCAGTTTCAGTGTAGCCACGTTACAAGAGAACTCATACTAAAANTTCAGTTTGTTATTGCATATCTTCGGGTCAAAATCAGTTTCAGTGTAGCCACGTTACAAGAGAACTCATACTAAAATATAAGAAAAAATTATATATTCATACGTAGCTATACTGAAAAACAAAGGTACGCATTATGGCNAACTCATACTAAAATATAAGAAAAAATTATATATTCATACGTAGCTATACTGAAAAACAAAGGTACGCATTATGGCATAAAAACATAGAATGAATAGGTAGTTTGTAGAAATTTTCTAAATAATAGATTTATTTTTCGAAATATTTTGCTTTTTATTGCAGTTTTTATGTTTTTAATTAAAATTGCTAATTGAGTATCCAGAAAGTTTAAAGACAGTATGTGGAAAATGGACTGCTTGCTTCATCCTAGCAGTTGACACACTCCAGTTTTGATTACAACTTTCCAGTAGAACGGCATTGTANAATGGACTGCTTGCTTCATCCTTACAGTTGACACACTCCAGTTTTGATTACAACTTTCCAGTAGAACGGCATTGTGCACAGTATCCATGCCAGTGTCCAATACTGTGTTCACAAGTTTTTTTTTCCAATAACTGTATTACGAGTTTTCCCCAATAACTATTCATGATGTGCTGTGGTCACAAGTTTTTTCCCCAAGAGCTGTGTTCACAAGTTATTCTTTTCGCAATAACTGTGTTCACAGGTTACTTTCCCCAATAACGGTTCACAAGTTTTTCCCCCAATAACTGTGTTCACACGTTTTTTTGTTTCTAACTTGCATGAAAGTTAAACAAAACCCAATAATAATTTCATAAGAGCTAAGTCTAAACAAAAGTTTAACAAATTTAATAACATTTTACAAGTTATTGATTATTTAAAAATTTGCTGCAAAACCAAACCAAAAAATGGAGGATATGGAATATTTAACACAGGGGTTCTTGCACAAGTCAAAATTTTCCATTTTACATAGTTATTTCGTTTATATAAAATTGAAAACAAACAAAATAATTTACAGATAAAAATTTATTTTTAATGTTCACTAAATATACATTCATTAAAGACCTGAATATTTATCTCAATTGAATATTATTGTTTTGTTAGAACATTCAGCTAACAAATTCCTNACATTCATTAAAGACCTGAATATTTATCTCAATTGAATATTATTGTTTTGTTAGAACATTCAGCTAACAAATTCCTTACCGAAACGACAATGAAAGCTGCCATTTTTGTTTCATTTTGTTATACAGAATATCCACACAACCCTTCTAACTATAGGACTACTACTAATAGTAATAATTTCATAATTTTCCCAGTGAAATTATTTAAAATGTACACCCCTGTATTAATTTTCTTTTTGTTGCCCAAGTTACAAAGAAAAATTTAAAAATGCAATAATGCAGTTCCTAAACTGGCCACTAGCAGCATTGTTCTGTGTTGTTTGAAACCATGGCCCTAATCCCCACTACCCTAAGTCACTGAACTCAAACACTGCANAGCAGCATTGTTCTGTGTTGTTTGAAACCATGGCCCTAATCCCCACTACCCTAAGTCACTGAACTCAAACACTGCCTGAATCAGGAGCAGCAGGCTACGCACCTCCTCTTCTCCCAGTAGGCAGCGGTCTTGGCCTCGTCAGCACTGAGGGCAGGGTCTGTGGACGAGGGTTGCTGCAGGGGGCTGGTCGGAGGTCGGGGCGGCTTGCTGAGCTGGCNGCACTGAGGGCAGGGTCTGTGGACGAGGGTTGCTGCAGGGGGCTGGTCGGAGGTCGGGGCGGCTTGCTGAGCTGGCTGGAGGTGGACGACTGCTGGAGCTGCTCCAGCATGCGGCGCCGGAACTCCAGGTAGGCGTCGCTGGAGCCGTGGCCCAGTAGCGTCTCCGTCGCCGCCATGCTCAGTGGGTCCTTGGGGTAGGCCTTGAAGGGCCGCGTCGGCTTGCAGCCCTTGTGAAGATGAAGGAAAAAAATNTGCTCAGTGGGTCCTTGGGGTAGGCCTTGAAGGGCCGCGTCGGCTTGCAGCCCTTGTGAAGATGAAGGAAAAAAAACGTATATGTGTGTGTGCATGTATGTATTTATGTGTGTATATATATTGGAATATTCAATATTCTGTCTTAATATTATTTGGGCACGTGAATAGTTTTAAAACTACGATACATAGTTTTTACATTTTAAAAGTATTAAGATTCATGTGAATATTTTTTTTGTGTGTAAACTGTTCAGAGTTAACTGAAGACTTATGAAATTAGCCTGTGATAATCTACCATTAACTAGGCCTACATTAATTTTCAGTGCAAGCACTGAGTGAAATACTAATGACAAAGTTGTCAGCAATTTTGGAAAATTAGTTCAATGTCTTAACGTTGTATTAACAGTAATATAATTAAATTTGTGGACACCGAACTAAATTTAATTTATTTTGTGCCTATATCATCCACACGAGGGTAATTAATAACCAGCATATTATTAATGCTAATTTTACATTTGATGTAACTATACAACAAGGGGAGAAAATTAGTGGCATGGTCCGCCTGTCGCAGGACTCCCGGCCGTGTCGCGCCGCACCAATGCAGCGGGGCATGCCAACGGGACAGCTTCAGTGAGCGTGTCTACGCTACCTTGGAAATGTAGAATTTTGACAACCTGAACTGAAGACTTTGTATAAACTTTTTACAGAGTGGCGGGACGCAAAGAGTTGCTTTGAACATTTTCTGAAGTGTGTATTGCTCAAATACTGTGACTAGTTTTACTACTGTAGTTGCTTGTAAGGAAGAATTCACTTCTTCCCAGCAGTTTACTATTTTAAAATTAATAGTGGCAGTGAAGCTGTACCAACTTCATCAAACTTGAGAAGCTATTATTTATGTTTGGATGTGCGCAAAATTTCATTAAACGAACTGAAATAAAACTTACGACAAAAAATTGAAAATTGGCAGGACTGTCCCCTCAAGGGGTTTGCACAATAGAAAACTTAAGCAGTACCAAAGCAGTATGATTTAGTCGAGAGCAGTAATCAAACAAAAAATAAGTACGTATACAATAAAAATGCATCTTTACAATGCGCGGTTTGTAATTAAAATTAGGAATAGGTGTTTATTTTGTTGCATTTTTGTGTTCGCAGTCATCTTCGACAATATACAAATAGGAATAAGTTGCTGTTGTGTATAATAAGGTTTGTGAGTTTGCGGCTCACTGCAAAATCTGACTGCTTAAGTTTTCAATAAACTTAAAGATTTATCACAGTGCCTGTATGCCATAGAGGCAAACATTTATTTACATTCTCTGGCTTACAAAATATTATATACAGTATTGATTAATTAATTTCATTGTGATGTCTGCAAAGCAAAGAACATCAGGTAAGAAATCTGTGTCTCAATATGTATCACTCTGCTGAAAAATGATAATAAAATATGTGAATGAGGTTTATAAGTTGTTGAACACTATTTATTCTGTTAAAGGTGGACGTGAACATGACCACGCCCCTGAACATTGCGGGTCATTAACAACCCTTCATCGGCGCGACCGACGAGCTCTTTTTGGACGATTGAACAAGTGACATGGCGAAAGCAGTTAGCAAAAGGCCAATGAAATGTTCAGCTCTTTGCAGACATATATAGATATTTTGCATCTAGCTCTTCTGCAAGCGATAGTTTCGCTACGTACATTCTCAGAGTGTTGAAAGTGATGTTTCTTTGATATCTGTTTCTGATGTATGTTCAAATAAGAAAATAAACCTAGCGCAGCTTTGAGGAAGGGAAGGAACGTAGGAGTGGCAGTGTAGGGGAAGGCTCTATCGAGCGCTTGCCGTTGGAGGGAGAAAAACCACAGCACTGCGATAAAAAAAATGCTCATACATTGCATATCACTACTGAAATGAACAACCCCACCCCTTCTTGCAGTGACAACGGTCTCTCACGACAAGTTTTGGTCTTCTGCGCATTATTTTATCATTTGGTTTTGGCTGTGTAGTCTATTTGCAGTTTCTTCACACTTTTTTAATTAAACCTTTGAAGGAAAAAAACACCCCATGTATGAAATTTTTGGTTATTTCCTAAATGTAGCATATATCACAAGCGTTTTATACTTGTGTTAACATAAAAATACCTTATATTTGGTTAAATTTAACTTCTACTTATATTTAATCTATAAATTATAAGTTTCTTTTTAAATATATAACTAATGTGAATTATGACAGGGACAAAATAGGTGTGTTGGTAATGCCTTAGGTCTTATGCAAAATATTATTACACAGAGTGCGCACGAATGGGGTGCGTTGGCCCTCTGGTGTAAATTTCTTAAGCTTTGTTCGCACGAGGCGGGAGAAATATCCCGGAAGCAGAACTTGAGCAAGGCTCCAGGAGAGTTAGGAGTGAACCGTGAATGGAGTGCATACCTTGTTGTGCGCGCCGAGGATGGGCGAGAAGGAGGTGAGCAGCGGGCTGAGCGGCGGGGTCGGCGTGGATACGGGCTGCGGCGGNCAGAGGTCGAGCACCGCCTCTCCGTCCTGGTGCCCCGGTCCCGGCGGCTGCACACGGTAGTCCGCCGGCTCGTGCAGCTGCTGCACGATCTGCCGAACAGAAACACTTCCTCCTCGAGACGTGCACGCCAACAAGTTATAGACTATTCACGGTAAAGTGAGCACTTTTTAAAGCCCTCTCATTTGGAATGATAGTCAAGAAACATAGTTTATTTTAGCCTTAGACGTTAACTTCCGAGTGCGGTGGAATAAACCAACTGTATTATATTGCTTACGTGCCATTATTTATCCAAAAAGGTAGTAAAAAGATAAAAAATGGCTGAAAGGAAAACGTAACTAGGACCACAAAAGTGCTCACTTTATTGTGAACAGCCTATACACTGTAATTAAAACTCCTGGCATAATAGGCGGTAGGTGTTGATGGTTGGTGAGTGAATGAAGAGATTTGGGTGGCTCTTAAGATCAAGCTCTTGAGAGCCTATGAGGGTGAGGCGAGATGAGTATGGAGCAGCGTCGGAATGCAAGGGTGGGGGAAATGGGATATCCCCAACCCGCCAACCAGCAGCATCGTCCGGCATGATTCCCCTATGTGAAAATCTGGGGGCGACCCCGCGAGGACTCGAACAACCCAGTTCGTCTTGGTGGGAGGCGAGCAGTCTAACCACTACACCATCGCGGCCACCTTTGATGGTTGGTGTTGGCGGGAGTGCAGTGTATGTGAGCTGGCACAATTTCCAGTTGGTGGTTAGTGTATTAGCGAGTTGGAATGCCTTGAACTTTTACCACCAACTGACCAACGAGAGAGTGTTTATTTCCTAGGTTCTGAACAAGTGACGGTGGTAAAGCTTTGAGATGGTGGAAGATAATTGTGAAAATAAAGATATTTTTATCAAGCTGATAATACATGCTGTTACTCAGCAAACAGCTATATTTAATATTTAAAAAAAATCCCTTCTATAATAAAATAAAAGCTGAAGTCAATTGAACGAGTCTACTGTATTTGCAGGTTTTTATGAAGCAATTTCATAATTACGGACTTATTTGAGTTAGCTATGTAAATATATATATATATATTTACAATTTTTTAGTACACTTTACTATTAGCATAGGGAAATTACTTACCGGTAATGTTTTAATACCAGCAATAGAAGTATTGTTTGATTAATCATAAAAATTCAAAATCCAACAATAGCTAATCAAAATAAATGATGCATCTTTCTTTGCTATCTGTAGGCGCAGCCGCGAAACAATTTACAACAACGCCAACCCAAACTGTTGTGCCATGGAACACGTCGCACACCAACCGAAAACCACCAACACCAACAACATCAACAACCACCACCAACCGCCTATTGTGCCAGGGGCCTGACATTTCATCAGGGACTTTGTCATTGGTCTCAGAATCAGGTTTCATGAACACTGATCTCTTCATGGAGTAGCTAAACACTTTGTGCAACATTACAAGCCCACTCAAGAGGACCCAGTGTTGTTAATTCTGGATAATCGCGCGTCTCATTGCACACTTCAGGCACTCTTCTGCAGAGGTCATCGCATCACTCTACTTTCCCTTCCGCCACATGCTAGTCACGTGTTGCAACCACTCGACAAAGGATTCTTTGGGCCTCTGAAAACTGCTTACAGTACAGAAGCTGACAAGTTTATGGTAGACAATCCTGGGAAATCCATTACGCAAATGCAAGTTTCTGGCTTATTCCGTGCTGCGCATTCAAGAGTGGCTACACTTGAGAAGGCTGAAAATGCTTTCCGCTAACTGGAATCCATCCATTCAACCCCGAGGTATTTTCAGATGAAGACTTTTCTCCATCGCAATTGTATACCCGTGAACAAGAAACAGATGAACAGATTATCCAACAGAAGATCACAAACAATAGTTCCACTGAACCCGTAGCGGTGACAACTCCGACACCTGTTCCTGACGAAGAAAACATGAACCAGCAGGTGGTTAATAATGATGTTTCCACGGTGCAGCCAGTTTCAAGCCTACCAACAAGGCCTACTTCATCAACAACTATATCTCAATGCAACCATTCCGAAGCAAATAGGTCGACCCCTATGACTGCATCAAAAATAACTGCTCAGCATATCCATACATTGCCTTAAAGTAAAGTAGTAAGAACACGAAAATCCACATCGAAGAAATCAGAAAATCTATCACCTACCTCTTATAAAAATGCACTTATGGAATAGTTATTGAATACAGCAGACGAAGAAAAGATGAAAAAATAATGGAGAGGAAGAAAGGATTAAAGAAACAAGTTGATATTTCAGGACCATCAACATCTTCTGGTTCCGTATGAAGAACCTATTTCAGAAGACTGGATTCAGTGCAACGCCTGCTCGAGGTGGTGGCGTGAAGATTGCACAGGTTACGAAGGAACAGATATGATTGTGTGTGATTACTGTTGGTGCGTACTCTTACCCGACATTGTATCTAAGAGTACGCATTTACATTGTTTTATTTAAACTGATATATAAAAATTTGGACATTTACGTAGGATCCTTTCTTGGTGTTATAATGTTCTTGAATGAATAGAGAATACTTCACAATGTGCACATTATGTAAAATCGTAGTAGATTAATATTTGATATCCACAGAAAGTTTAAATGCGTAATCTTACCCGCCTTTACCCTACTATTTATTTTAAGACTTCGTGGACTTCTATGACATGCTAGACAGTTGAATGTCTTGTTGTTCCGACTAAACCTTGCGAAATTCTAAATACAAATAGTGAAAAACGAATTGGAACACGGCCTGAAAGAGGTCCTGTGGGGGAGGGGGGATGGTTCACAATCAAAATACATAAGCACATAGCACAGAACCTAACAGTAGAACATTCATACGGCCACAATTCTCGTACGAAATTAATTCACAAATGAATACTTATAGTTAGCCAATGAAATTTTGCGACGAGTCAGTTGGCAATGTTGGCAAATAATGGATTTTCGTAACAGATTGCGATATTGTTTTGAAATTTGACAGAAATTAAAAATATTTTTAATTTTTGCTTTTGCGTTAGTGTTAAATATGTAGATAACATTAAAAAATTTCTGCTACTAAACTGCCCCATCTTACGACATTTCTTCGTTTGTTGCAACATTAGTTGTTCTTCCATTTTAAATAAACAACTTCGTTGAAAATTTCACACTCTGCTCTGATTGCTGTTGCCCCATGCACCTGCACAAAACGAAATATAACCATTTTCCCTTGTGCACAGTGTCAGGAACTCTCATGGCACACGGCCTGTTACGCGCGGTTGTGAATCAACAGGTTCGAAAACATGGCGGTCGACCCACATTGTGTGGTTACTTTCAATCGTGAGCCAAGCTTCACAGGCCCGAAGTGACGCATATTTTCCCGATTTCTGCTCCGCAGCCACAGGTTCGTCAGCAAACAAAACACGTTATACGTCATTCCATCGAGGTCAGGCAAACACAGCCGCAGATACTGCTTGGTAAATGGCGCTGCCGGGGAGTCGCCATGACGTCATTGACACGCGAGCGGGGAGCTCATCGCCTAGTGAGAATGATTCACTGGTGCTATAGTCTATTAGCAGTATCTTTTTAAATTAAACCTTTGAAAAAAAATTATCTTGTAAGACGAGGGCCGACGCGACAATGGGCGTCACCAACATCTTTTCCAAGGGGAGGCAAAGGAATTATAAAAAGTTTCCTTCAGAGGAGTGAGATATTTACAACTTGGGTTTACCCTAAAAGCATGCAACAAGCATCAACGTCTTGTAATCCGAATACGTTTATTTATCGTGTCCAGTAAACTGTATAATATTAAACACAAGTGCACAAACAAATATCAAAATAAAATTATGGAAAACCAGGAAGAACTCAATTACTCCTCCCAGTAGGGATGTGCATTTTGAAGAAACGTCACTAATCAGTAAATTTATTTGTTATAAAAATTGTTATTTTACATTTCATAGGAAAATACATTTTGCAGGGGAAGGCAAGGGCCCCCTTACCCCTCCTTCTGACGTCCATAGACGCGACCATAAGATGATATGCTTTACAGTTCCATTATGAAATATTACATAAACTGTAAATTAATAAAACTAGTTGAATTATTATTTATCGATTCAACATAAATAACTATTTATAAATATATAGTAACATTTATTACATAATATCATTGTCGAATTTTAATATTTTCTACTGCCCATTTTTACGAGTGAGCAGTGTCGATCGACTAGCATGGTCCGGAGGTGTCGGAACTCGTTCAGTAACGACTATGGAACACGTCACACAGCGTCCGTTCCCCGCACGACATACTAAGCGTTGTCGGTGTTGTTTTGAACCGCACGGCACGCATGGAAACTTTAAGGATAGGATGTACAGTTTCGTAAGTCTATGCTTTGAAAACAGGCGGGGACCCACACATGCGTGATAAGTGTAGGCCCTATGCAAATTCTTAATCCGCCTTTAAAAAAAAAATCAAAACTACCAAAATGATTATCAAATGCTATCGGTATCCAAATGAGCACGGAGTTTCACGTCCCGCGCAAGTGTGTGAAATATCAGGCTGGCTGACTTCCGTTGCAACTAGAAGGAAGGCGAACATCTGACAGCAAACGACGTGGTATTCGTGCCGAGGAGGCATGTGTTTTAAAAACCATATTCCACAAATTGTAAGTTATGAGTGAGCTACATACTTACAGCATGCATACTTACGGATGGATTATTACACGACCCTTCATCGTAATAACAACACCAACGAATTTCTCGCGAACTTACCACACAATTGCACAAGAGTGCTGAAAAAATGCACGAATGGTAAAAGTTTTCCCTCCTCCAAAAAAAAACATGCATCGTAGCTTTATTAAATTTGTTCAGGAAATAATCACACGCGGACTAGAGTGAGAAGTTTGGGCGGTCCCTGAGAGGGTTATGTGCCAAAATATTTTCTCTGAAATAGTTGTTTGCGCGTATACGCATGTTAGTAAATAAATGTTCTGGGAATACGACTGTTTGGCAGAAAAGGTCGTAACCATTATCTGACGTCGTATGGTTTTGCTTTTATCATATTAAGTGTGGTAAGAAAAAAATCACAAATTGTTAAAAAAAAAAAAATCCAGCTTGCATGAGCAGTTTCCTTCGGAGATAGGTTAAAAGCACAACTACACGCCTACAGTTAAGATCTGCGAGTTTTCATTGCGTGTTGAGTGCCAGTAGCTCATCTGCACAGCACAGCGCAACTACGGGAAAGCTGCGAGTCAGTTCAGTGTCTCTCGCGTAATGGCGATATGCGGCTGGCTCTAGACGCGCCTCTCACTCCCTCGCTTCCGGGCCTCAGCTAAGGCTCCCGTCTACCTGGCGCTTGATCTGCTTTGCACTGTGTTTGAAATACACGCTTTCCCACGTAACTATTAAACGGGCGTCCCGTGTACTCACCTACGAAAATAACACACGCCTCAGACGAGGGCTGTTGAGTGCTTCCAAGACCGCACACATTGGGAACATCATTTCGGAGTACCCAACATAGCTTAAAAAAAACGGCTTTTCCAAAGTGCTGCATCTCAAAATACACGCGTCATATACGTACAAATCTACACGAGGGCCCTTGATTGAACTTTCCTAGAGTCTTCATACCAATAAAATAATAGGGTAACTCACTAGAACACTGCACGCCAGTTCAAAGCCTTGCGCCCAGTGGCGATGGCACACTTGTTGCGCGTGGCAGTGTCGCCCTTATCGCTCCCGCGCTTCTCGTCCTCAAAACGCGGAAAATATCTCCAGGTAGGCGGGAGACTTGAATGCGCGAAACAGCTTCAGGTATGTAGGAGCCTCGATGAGGTCTTGTGAGCCGATGAGGGTGAAGCGAGGTGGGTATGGAGCAGCTGTGGAATGCAAGGCCGGGAAAAACAGGAGATCCCGAGAAAACCCGCCGACCAGTGGCATCCACCTGCACGATTCCCGCATGCGAAAATTCGGGAGCGACCCCTCCGGGAATCGAACCCGTTAAAATGCTTAGTGAAGTTCCCAGCTGTGTTTTGAAGCATTTCTATATTTACAGCCTGATGTGTGGTAAATTTTGTCATACGACGTACAGGTTGAAAACTTCCGTTAGAGTTTGGGAAGTTCACGGAATTTTTTACAGTGTATGTTTTGCATACAAGGTAGGGTTGTCTCTCTTTCAAGCATATTTTTTGAGATCACTGTAACGACACAAAAAAACCAAAGGTTAGAAATGTTACCTCAAGAGATGTGAATTACGTCACCACGTGCGAAACTTACGAATTACTTGTTACCTCGGGGTAATTTAGATGTTCCTAGGCGTTAAGCTGTAAAACAGAAGTAGTGGACAGTATTCGGGGAAAGCTGTGGCATATTTTGTTGCTAATGCTTGAAAACCGTGCGCTGCCACGCAAGTCGTTTTGTAAACAGGCGTGTTATGTTGATTGTACAGTCGGTCTGCAGGAATGTGAGCTCTTGCGATCTGCCGTGATAATTATATTCGTTAGACAGTGCCTAGTTTTACACGAGTGGTTCCTTTTTACATTGCGAAACCGATTCGTGAAAACGAATTTTCATTACGAGCGATTGATCGACTCGTCAGTTCCGTTGTTCGACGTTTTCTGCGTGCTAGCGAAGAACTGCCCGGTTCAAAATTATGTTGGATCAGAAACGGTGTTAGGGTGTTGGACCCCAAGAAATTAATTATTTATAATAGTACCAAGCATTGTTCAGCTCGTACGTATTGTATATGATGACGTTTTCCTCAAATAAAAAAAATCTACATTTTACATTTTTTGAATAACTTGATGGCAAATACAAAATACTTATGTTTAATTGCAGCCATAATAACAATAACTAACTGAGTTGTACAGATGAAATTTTTTTTTAACATAAACTAATACCGCTTGACGTATGTAATCACCAAATAACAGATTTTTTTTTAA
>NQII01012902.1:9297-30594 GCA_002778355.1 Clitarchus hookeri
ATCCTGGGGAATATATAAAATTATCAATCAAAAGTGTAGTTTTTCCGCTATTACTAGGGCCCACTATCAAGCATCTAATATTATTAGGCATTAATTCTCCATGACGTTTTGTCAATACAGTATTGTCTGGTATCCTTATTTTAATTTCCCAGTCTACCTGTTTCATGTTTCTTGGATTATCCATTGATTTAATAGATTTTTTTTGTTGTAATAAATGAGTAAAGTTTTCAAGCTATCATATAACAAATTAGTTTTGAAGAAAAGACTGCATTATCCTTTAGAGATAGAGGAGAACTCAATGGCTTTAGTCCAGTTCTATACTGCATACCTAACTCCTAACATTACCCCTGTGAAAAATAAACTCTATTTTAAAAACATGGTTGGTATGGAAACATCAGTTGAAATTCCAGTTGGCCAATATAGTTTAAAAGATATTGTAAAAACTATAAAGACAATTCCCCCATTTGANTTTAAAAGATCTTGTAAAAACTATAAAGACAATTCCCCCATTTGAAGAAGTTTCAATGGGTGGGGGAGAAAATAATAGCATATCCCTCGAGCTGGATAAGACAACAAACAGGTTGAAAGTAAAGTGTGTGTTTGATTTACAGTTTGGAAAATGGGGTTTTATAGGAGAACTTTTGGGTTTCACAGAAAATAAAATCCTGAAATCAAACAAGTTCCATTTTGGAAATACAATTCCAAAATTTGTTCCCTTTGAAACAATAAATATACACTGTAATATAGCTAATGGTATGATATTAAAACATGATGAATATAACCACAGAGAAACTAGCATAATTAGTACATTTAAACCAAAGACGACATCTGTATTTGGTGATACGATCCATTACAAGCCTGCCTATCCCTTGTTTTTTCCCGTGCAAACAGCTCAAGTAAAGGGGATAATAATAGTTGAAATTAGGGATGACAAAGGTAAGTTAATAAATTTTGATTCATCAGAACGAACTGTGGTCTTAGAGATGAGACCGTAGATACTTATATTTCTATTAAAGAAAAAGGTACTTTTAGGTTGGAAGTACTCATATAATAACTTTAATGGTTATTTAAACCATTAAAGTTTCATATAAAAAAAAACTAAAGAATATAGGTCAGGCTCGTTGATAAATGCAATTGAGTCGTGTATCTGACTTCATGACACAGCGCGCGCGAGTTCTCTTGGTGGTTTTCCGTCTTACCAACTCGCTATCTACAAACGGCCGCGCTATCTGTGACGTAATATGTGAACCCAGATGTGATCGATGTATCTGCGCTCTGGACATGGAGGGACTCACTATCTCCGATTGCCGTGTTCGCGATCTGTGACGTAATATGTGAATTAGGATGTAGTCGAGGTCATTGTATACACACTCTGGACGTGATTCATTCGGCGGTACTCGCAATGTAACTTGTATGAACAACCTCACCTAGTGTCTTGCCAGTTAACTCAGTGGTAAGACGTCCGACTCTTAACGCAAGGTTCATGGGTTCAAATCCCAGGCTGAGTGGATAAATTTACAGTGTGGGTGTGAAGGCGCCCGCATCCACACTGTATGTTTATCAACCGAGTCGTTTCAAATTTGAGCTAATAAAATAAATGCTCGTACTCTTAATAGATCTAGGAGTAGCAGATGCAACTATATGTTACCCCTTAAAAGCCCTGCAAAAATACTCTCTACAGTAGTCAGTATTGTATCAGACATATAGCTGGGTAATCTCGGATGGTGACAGGCCCCACACCAGCTGAGAGGGGGTACAAGAACTTAAAGAAAAACTCCTTCACCTCACCACTTAAAAAAAAAAAAAGGCCAGCCGAGTGGTGAGGTGTGGGAGTTCTCCGAAAAACTGAGTTTTATAGGCGTCTAAATTAGGCCATAATAATAATAAGAAAAAGGTCCCTGGCGAGTCATTAAGTTGATCGTCGACCTTTTGCAATATTTTCTTCTAAGATAATATAGATGGATAATATTTCTATAGAGAGTGCAATGAAAGATTTAGAAAAAGAATTAGGTGATTCACCTACTTTAATATGTCGAATTTGGAGGTGCATATCTAAACTTTTATTTAGACTATGTAGCAGCACCTTTTAGAAGTCACAACAGTAGTTATGTTTTAATGGTTTCACAATCATTAAAACCTTATAGAGAGATGAATGCAAATGAAAATAAACTGATGTCTAATTATACAAATACGTGCATTTACTCTTTTACAAACAGAATAGAATGCCTTTCTGTGTCTCCATATTTTTTCAATCCTTTATACACAAGACTTGTGCCTCCTCGATTGACATCACTTATCAGTTTTGTACTGAAAATGTATACATATCTGTCTGGTAGGGTCACCTTAAAATTTCCTGAAGTAACTACCACTTTGGGACCGTACTTGGTTTNATACTTGGTTTAATTTATTTCAGCGTGGTTTATCGGGTAGGACTGCCCTATTGTGAGGTCGGAAAGTTTCATAAACTGGCGGCTGCTGTTTAATGCATTTAGCAACTGATCCATGCTTTGTTGTTTATTATACATTTTCATTCCTTTAAATGAAAAATAAGTCTCGCTAGTAATTATTTTGTGCTGCGCTAGTATCAGCATTTTCATAAGTTATGGTTATTTTGAAACAATTAATTTTAGAAGCAGGTTAAACATGTATGGTTATGTTTAATCCATTAGTTTTTTTAAGTGGGTTGAAAACGTATGGCTATTTTTAATCCATTAGTTTTTAAAAGTGGTTTGAAAACAAATGGGTATTTTTAATCCATTAGTTTTTAAAAGTGGGTTAAAAATGTATGGTTATGTTTAATCCATTAGTTTTTTTAAGTGGGTTGAAAATGTAGGGCTATTTTTAATCCATTAGTTTTTAAAAGTAGTTTGAAAACAAATGGGTATTTTTAATCCATTAGTTTTTAAAATTGGGTTGAAAATGTATGGTTATGTTTAATCCATTAGTTTTTTAAAGTGGGTTGAAAAAGTATGGCTATTTTTAATCCATTAGTTTTTAAAAGTGGTTTCAAAACAAATGGGTATTTTTAATCCATTAGTTTTTAAAAGTGGGTTGAAAATGTATGGTTAAAATCTATGGTGTGCCAGTACCCGGGCTAGCATCGGTATTCTATAACTACTCAGAAAGGTCGGCAAAAACCTTAACGTCGACTTGTCCGAGCTTCGTCTCCACAGCAGTGAGCTTGGCTTCCACAGCAGCCAGTTTGCCAGCAAGAAGGTAATCCTTCAACGTAGCTGCGAGGGTAGTAAGAGCTCTGTAGTCAACGCTTCACCCAAGTCAAGGAGCTGTGCCTCCACGGCAGGAAGCTTGCTTCTCTGCATGCTCCGCACATCGTCCATCAAAGTCTGAAAATACATATTCACCATAGCAGACATCAAACCGACAGCATCGAGGTTCGATTCCAGCATTTTACTTATTGAGTCTAGCACAGTGTCCCTCGCACTATTGGTATTATGGTGACCGTATAGTTTAGCAGCGAGACTGGCAAGAACTCGGAAGCAAACATCATCAATTTTCTTCTCCATAGCTGAAATTTTGCCACCTAAAGCGTCGAGTTTCCGCACATTGTCAGATGATTTGTGAAGCTGAACGTCAATCTTGTTAGATGGTGCATTTGTGTTGGCGAACAGATGTACTTCCATGGCTTCAACGGCATCGAGGTTCGATTCCAGCTTCTTACCTTTTGCGACCAGCAAGGTTTTACTCCCAGTCTTGGCATAAGGTGGTCGTCTAGTTTAGCAGCGAGACCGGCAAGAACTCTGGCACCAACATGCTCTCCACACATCGACAATTTTCTTCTCCATAGCTGAAATCTTGCCATCTAAAGTGTTAAGTTTCCAGACATCTTCAGAAAATTTGTGAAGCTGAAGCTCCATCTTGGCAGACAGCACATTCGTGTTGCCGAATAGTCGTCTTTCCACAGCTTCAAGTGCATCTCCAGTAGTAAAAGCAGTCGGTCGAGACACTTGTTCGATCAATGTACCGAGCCGCACATCCATGTTAGTAGTCAGTATATTGATGTCGAAGAGATGGCTTTCCACAGTGGTGAGCTTACCACCCAAAGCATATAGTTCTTTAACGTCTTCGGGCCAATGGGCGTAATTCAGTTGCCATGGTGGTATGAACTCTGGCTGGCTATTCGCTCACTCACACTACTCAGTGCGGTCTCTAAAGCTGCCATCCTATTCATACAAGACAATAGCGTGCGAAGATCCATCTCAATGCTGGCCTGAAGTGCTGCCACCGGCCGCAAGGCTTCCGAAGTAATGCTCCGGACAAAGTATACATTCACCGCATCACCATCAAGTTTCGCTCCGCCAAGATTAATGGCTCGTTTCCACCCGAAACTGCAGTGTCCGTCCGTCGATAGTAGATGTAATACAGCTGTCCAGCGCATACTTCAGGCTACTATGGCCAAACTTAGATACGGAGTAGCTCATAGTTCACTGATGATCGATTATGAACTGATCGAAACCTCTAGGGNACTATGGCCAAACTTAGATACGGAGTAGCTCATAGTTCACTGATGATCGATTATGAACTGATCGAAACCTCTAGGGTACTGCCCCTTATGAAGTGGAAAATCCTTTGCTATCACTAGGAAACCATAAGGTTCGCGCCAGTAACATGAACACATGNCTGCCCCTTATGAAGTGGAAAATCCTTTGCTATCACTAGGAAACCATAAGGTTCGCGCCAGTAACATGAACACATGTCTTTAAATCTGTCGAATGTAATAACTTTATTAATATGATTGGAGTAGACATGATGTAAATTCAGGTCGTCCATACAAAATAGAACAAGGAAATTAACATTGTCACAAAGAAGCTGTTTAGGCATACGTGAATAAGTTTGGCATTAGTAAATCAAATCCACCACCACATGACATCCCATGCTGAAATACTGTTGAATTGTCGACTGTTTCTAACATGCCACATCGACGAAAATAAACACAGGCTTTGGTAATGTCTCATTGGCTGCACGACCGCTTAATTGTCACTAAAAGGAAATTATCGAAGTCCATCCACGGCTTGTAGTATTTGCACTAGCCGTAGGTACTTTGGTGTTGTAGTGATTTCGAGTATAGGTAATTGTTCTTGAGCCAAAGGCCGTTGAGTTCCTCCAGAAGGCTGAGAAGCACACACGTCTTGCCACAGTTGCTCGGCCCTGCTATGATACCCAGTACAGTGCTAGGTAGTAGCTTTCCATGAAGTAATCAACAAATATCAGTTACATCGTCGACATCACTGATGCGGACAGGAAGCATGGTGGACTGTGGTACGATCTCCATGGAACTCATATGTAAATGGTTAAACCACGATACTTATGTTAGTCATAAACGACCATGTTCGGATGATGTGGTCGGCCAAATAGTTGTGGAAGTGTGTGTGCATGAGTGTGTGTGCGCGCATGAGTGTGTGTGCATGTGTGAGTGTGTGTGCATGTGTGCGCATGGGTGTGTTTGGGTGTTCATGAATGTGTATATGAATGTGTGCATGGGCATGTGTGTGTGCATGGGTATGTATGCATGTGTGTGCATGTATGTGTGTGTGCATGTGAGCATGGGCTGGCAGGTGTGTGTTCATGGACATGCAGGGGTGTTGGTGTGTGCATATGTATGTGTGTGTACAGTCATGAGAGGGTGTGTGTGCGCATATGTGTGTGTGACCATGGGCGTGCGGGTGTGTGTGCACTTGTATGTGAATATGTGCATGTATGTGAGCATGTGTATGTGCATGTGTGCATGGATGTGTGTTTGGGTGTGCATGAGAGCAGCACTGCTCATGTGAGGTGTGCATGTGTGTACATGTGTATGCATGTATGAGTGTGTGTGACCTTGCCGGGGCTTTCTCGTGGGGACGACTTGGAATGCTAGAGCATGAAGTAGGGAACAGTCGGGGCTTCGTCGCGGGGACGACCTGGAATGCAAGACCATGAAGTAGGTACCAGTCGGGGCATTGTGTCGGGGACGACCTGGAGTGCTAGAGCATGAAGAAGGGACCAGTCGAGGTTTCGTCGCAGATACGACCTGGAATGCGAGAGCATGAAGTAGAGATCAGGGGCTTCGTCGTGGGGACAACCTGGAATGTAAGAGCATGAAGTAGGGATCAAGGGATTTGTGTCGGGGATGATCCTCACTCGGGGGATTCGTCGCGTGGGATGAGGAATAAAATATTCGAGAAAAAATTAAAATAATACATTTTTTTTTAATTTGAATAAATTTTGGAAATTTTGAGAAATTTTGAAAACTAAATGGCCGCCATAGAAATAGAATGCAAGAGCATGATGTTTGTGTACTGGCTGACAAAATGGCCGCTATATAAGTGGAATGCAAGAGCATGAATATTTCCCAGATTCGAAATGCTCGTCCCCTCGTCGCCAGCCAGCAGCTGTGCTTCTGAACCTACAATTTCTAACTACTTTTGATGTGAAAATAACAATTATATCGTTTTTAGAAATGGTAATTGTTTTTCTATTATTAATTTAAAACTAAGCATTCTTTCATAAACAGCTGTAATGATACTAATAATATTCCACGTGGAAGGAACATGTTGAATTAAGCGGCTCTAGGAGATGCAGAACACCAAATATTTGTTTTTTAGTGAAGGGATTTTGGGTAAGTATATGGCATGGTTTTCTTGGAATTTAAAAACCGTCCCCCCTCCTCGTGAATTTAGTATTATTATTTTCAATGCTTTCTTGGCTATATTCATTGCTCTGCACAATTGTAGACCAGTTTCGTTAGGCCATCACCTGCAGATTTTGAACCTTGAGAAATGTCCTTAACAGAAAGTTATACCTACACAATGTATATATTAATACTTAAATATAAATATGAATATACAAAGCTTCTGTGATATAAATTTTGCCTGACTTTCGAAAATTGAGCGATATGCAGCACATGTTAACCGTTTCTTTCAGTAGAACACATGCCAAATATGGGATGGGAGTGCAAGATAACTGTAAAAAGAATTTTTAAACTAAGGATTCCATTCAATATGCCTCATGAAACCTTTAATTGAGTACAGGATTGTATATCAAGAAAATTATCAATTTTCGAGGTTGAATCGATTACACATTTATTCTAAATAAAATATCAAAAATTTTCTTACGAATTTAAAACAATAAAGTTATATTACACCTGTGTAGGGAACAGTAAATAAACAAGAATTATTTGAAACGACGTATAGTATAACAGAATTAAATTGATCAATGAATCAATTAACATACATCAATTATAAGTACCTACGTTAATTTTGCCAAGTAAATATATCATAAATTAACTTTTATTTGTGTATTCTTACATACGTTTTTCAACTTCGAATTCATCTGCGAGTTATGTATGCATACCCATATAAACAGCGAATTCACCCTCATCTGTTTCATTGCTATTATAGGTAGCTTCTGAGTATTAGAAGTGCTGATAAAAACATTAAAGCTTTTGATAATATGGCTGGTGCGTTGAGAACATAAAAAAGAAAATCTTCCAGTTCCTTGAAGAGAGATGTTTTCTTAGGATACATACAAACAACTGCCTTAAAAGTGACAATACAGCATTTGGGGCACAGAGGTTTAAGATCATTTGCCTTTTTTCTAATTCTTAGTATACTGCTGAATCAACCAACTTATAATTTTATTTTTGAAATACCTTCAACAATGTTACCGAATTCCTGCAATCACTGCATGCAATCTCTCAAGAGAGACAAGTAAACAATTTTGCACTCTAAACCTGAATCAGTGAGGATTTCACTGTTTCAATCAGTTAAAAGAACCTGACTGATTCTACAGTCTCTTCAGTGAATTTAAGTGATGAATAAGTAAAAAATACCACTTTTCCTTCACGTATTGATTCAGTGACATTTTCCACTGAATCATCAGCAATTTTTTCTACTTTTTTTCAGTGATTGGATTTTTGACTGATGGATCAGTTAAACGATGTGTATCAATTGCCGTCAAACAACGTGTAAAAATGGCGTCATAAAACTTGTATCAAGTGAAATAACAATGCATTAACTGATGAAACCAATACAAAATACTTCCTAATTTGTGTTTCGTATTTCAAAACACCATTTTACGAGGTAACATTAACATTTATTCTTTCATTCCGTTTTTACGTATTTCATTTCGTATTCATGTAATCATCACAGCGCTCTGTTTGAAGGTTTAAGGTACATTTAATCTGGCGAAGAGAAATTAATCTTATATACTGTTCATTTTAACAATCCTAAAGTTACCAATTAAAATAAAAACCAAAATAAAGGGCATAACATTAAAAACTGCACACTTTCTACGAGGAAATATAAGAAATACATTTTCCTCTTCAATATAAACGTGACTTGATACCTCAGGTATAAGGTAACAGTCTAAAAGATAAGTGGAGTGGGTGAGAGTGTTCAATCCTGGCCACCTGCTGAAATTTATTTACATTTTAGCCTACTTTCCGAAGGAAAGATCGGCTTATGAGATCACTTTCCTGTCTGTGTGCTCCGTTTGGATGTGTGTGTAGGCGTAAGAGAGTTTGCATGTGTGAGTCCACCTTTGAAATTTTTGAATGCGTAAACCGACAATCTACAAACTTGGTAAACATATAAAAATTAGTAAGGACACCTGACTTTAACAGTTTTCAACCACTTCGAGAACTTACTTTCAAAATGGTGGCCATTGTAAAACAAAAGGTAGTATGTCATATCCCGGAAACCATTCAACCGATTTAAACCAAATTTTGTATGCCGACAGCGAAAAGTCTACGAATTGAATTCAGAGGTGAATAAAGTTGTTCATTTGACAATTTGGAAGATAGCGCTACATGAAAAAATAAAACTTTTACATTATATCTCAAAAATTACACAACCAATTTTGGCTAAATTTGGCACGTTAAGTAATACTATGACAAGCCAAGTAAATATAAGTAATAAAACTTTACTGGAAGCTTATTTTTAAAATAGCGTCTATACAAATATTTGAGGTTTATCTGGTATAAAGACCAAACTGTTTAACCAATTCTAATCAATTTCTTTAAGCTGACAGTATTTATTAAAAGCATCATTCAATCCAAACAAAAGCCACTTTTAAGGACACTTTTATAAGATAGCACTACATGAATTAATAAACTTTTAATGTAATATTTCGGGTAACTATTAACAAATTCCTACCAAAATTAGCAACCAAGCAGTACTGAGGCAGTTGATATGGACAAATATTTTTAAAGTACGGTATACACACATTTTAAAAATGTCTGTCATCTAGCTATTTTAGCATAATATTCTACATCATCGAAAATATTTAATAAATTGCAACTTAACTTTGTATGCTGGGAGTATATATGACAAACATAAAATGTGTCTACATGGAGACTATTTTGTCCACCATTTTGTAAGAGATTAAATAAGATGTTTTTGTTATATCTCGGAAACATTTTAACCTATTCCTACCAAATACATCAAACAAGCAGTACTAATATAGGTTATGTAAACTGCCATGTTTTAGGTATGCTAGACACTTATTTTCAAAATGGCAGCTTTAAAGCAATTTTAGTTTTATAGGTTACATTGTTGAAACCATGTAATTAATTCCAATGAATCTTTGTATGTAGGCTGTATCTTTTACACTCATCAAATGTGCCCACACAAAATCTCTTTGTCCACTATTTTGTAAATTAGTATCACATGGGAAATAAATTTATGTGATATCACCGAAAAAACAACTGATTTACACCAAATTTGGCAAATTTGAAGAGAAATTCTACTGCCAAGAAACATTCGTCTGCCAAGAATATGTGCATCATGCCATCATAATACTGTTTTTGCTTCATCCTCCTCCTTCTCCACCACCTCCTCCTCAGTTAAATATAAAACAAGTATAAGGAAATAGCTTATAGTTCTGGATTAATTTCAGTGATTGCAGAGCAAACGGTGCAGGTTGCATAGCGGGTGGAGCAATTATGGAACAGGCAGAGCAATAGCGGATCAGCTGAGCAGCGATTGCAGAGCAATTGCGAAGCATATGTTGCTGATTATGGTGCATGCGGTGCTGATTGTAGTGCATGCGGTGCTGATTGTAGTGCATGCGGTGCTGATTGTAGTGCATGCGGTGCTGATTGTGGTATGTGCGTTCTCTGTATATAGTGCATGCATTGCTGATTGCAGTACTGATTGTGGTGCATGTGGTGCTAATTGCAGTGCATGCGGTGCAGACTGCAGTGCATGCTGTGCAACTTATCCTTATCAAACTACCTCTACGGCAGTCATGGGCGGGGCCAGTCCATGGCCAGTATGATTGGTCGATGTGGTTGGTCTAGTTGTTTGGTAGGATTGTCTCGATGGCTGATACGGATTTCTGGTATGGGCAGCTAGTAATGTCAGTCTGTATTGATGATATGCTCACCTGTATGGTCCTTTTTCTTTGGTATGGTAAGCTATAGGTGACTAGATGAAATATGGGGTTTCCAGGGCAATGGCTTGGGGGTTCAGGCACTGAGGTAACATCTACCACCTTTGATTCCACCATCTTTGATTATGCCATGTCCACCATCTTGGATTCTACCATTTTGTGCCCTAAACCTCGATATTTGTCGGCCATATTGTTTCTGGTAGCCATATTGTTTTTGGTTGCCATCTTATTTCCGCCCAATAACTTGTTTCCATGCATGCTTTTATTCCCATTGTCACCTTGTTTCGTTTAACTTGTGCCATACATTTGCTCATTGCACCCACGCCCACCTTCACCTTGGTCTTCATCACATTGGAAATGCCCCACACTGCTATTTTTTATCCGCGCCCAGATTCTGACGATTTTTTTATCTCGACGCTCTCTTTGCAAGTATTTTGTCTGCGGTGCAGAGCTTGTAAATCCTTCTAATGGTAGATTGTTGATAATCATATCGACTATCCCACTTCCATATATGGTCTTACCTCTTCGAGAAATCGTGGTAAACTGACCTAGGAACTTATTGCGTTTTTTTATTATATTTGTTTCAGTTCAATTTCAGACTTCTAACAATAAGGATGTAAAGTGCTTATGATGCATCTTCTTTCCCACTTCTGAAGTAAAGCATTTACAGCTTCGATCAGTGTGCACAGACACGAAGCAGCTTCCTTCAGAATGAAAACTTCAAGTATACATTTCTTTCCAAACTTTGTTAGCGACAGTTTACTCGGAGTGTACTTTAAAAAGACATACTAAAATTTGCGACACTGATTCTATGCAACCATAATCAACACCACATACATAACAATCACCACAACATTCAACACAATCAACACAACACACCACAATCAGCGACACATGCACCACAATCAGCACCACATACACCACAAACAACAGCACAAGTGCCACAATCACCACCAGTTGCACCACAATCAGCACCACAATTAGCACCACATGCATCACAAGATAGAATTGGAAACATACATATTATCAAGTAAGATGTTACTCTGCCAATACACATTACTGCTGTAGATGAAGTTGTCTCCCATTATTCGCAACATGGAAACATATTTTCGATTACAGTGAAGTGCATCATCACAGGACCATAAAATTGTGGCAAGACGTGCATCCTACTGAGCCTGCTGGAAGAAGAGAATGGTCTTCGGTTCGAGAATGTGTACATATATTCGAAAACACTCCAGCAACCGAAATACCAACAACTGGCGCACATACTACAAGTAATATATGGCATGAAATATTTCCCTTGCAGCGATAACGAAGCCGTTATGCCACCGAGCGAAGCATTGCCAAACTCAATATTTGTCTTAGATGACATTGCCAGGGAGAAACAAAAGTTTATACAGGAGTACTTTAGCACAGGAAGGCATGCAAAGGTGGACTGTGTGAACCTTGGCCACTTATTCGAGCATACCCAAACAGCTGCTCTATGACAATGTAAACATGTTGGTGTTGTTTCGCATGGAAGACACGATTTTCTGACATGTGTATGATCATGTCAATATGGACCTTATATTATCGGATTTCTAATGTATGTGCGATTATTGTGCTGAAAAGACAAGTACGGATTTTTGACGATCGTAAAAGATTGGCCTCTATATAATGGGAGGTACCGACATGGCTTCGATCAGTTCATCGTCAACTGTCGAGAAATTCGGGTAGAATAGCCTCAAGCTGCATCTTGACAAAGATGAAGATGTAGGTTGTCTCATACCAAGAAACGATGGGACTTACGATGCTGGTAGAAGAAAAATTCAAAATGTTTGCGAACCTGAACGATACCAAAGAAGCTTCTACTAAACATTTCGTCCCCGAAACTGGTAATGGCTTCATCTGGGAATATCGAATTGTGTTGTCCGATCAGAGCAAATCCTTTCGCATGTTCTTTTCAGAGCTCGGGGCGAAGATGCAATGTGTGAAGACAGAGATCGTTCGCGATTTGATGACCACGGACAAGCATGTAATGAGTGTTCTAAGGCAAATTCCCAACCTATTAAATAAGGTATTAGCACCAAATGAAGAGTAACTAAAAGCACGGAAATATTCGATTGAGCATATATTTGCTACTTTGATTTCCTGCCACGCCACGAAAACGGATATTGAAAACCATAGCAGGGACATATTGGATATCTGCAGTGAATGTCTGGAATTTATAGAAAATAGTTTGTCGGAGAATCACAACTAAACCTATAAAAGAGAGCAACAGTTAACAGTGTTATTCAGTGCAATGTTGGACATTGCTTGCACCTTTCAGCGAGTGATAATATTTGTTCTCTCAAATTATATGCTCGCCAAGAGAGCCAAAATTTCACTCGACCTTAGAAATGAAGAAATCTTTTAAGTCCATTACTTGCTTTATCGATGTACTCAGGGAGAGCTATAGAGCACCCATAGTCGTGAAGACTGAAGCCAACGATATTGCAAAGCATAAGTAGAAAAGGAAACATCATGAGGTTCAAACGGATCGGGACGATAGATCAGATGTGGATATGACACACAAGAAAAAGGTACGGAAGAAAGCCCTGAAATCAAATTCTGTTGCTCATTGGTACCTACGATCGTACACATCTTGTAATAATGATACAACCTATCATGTATAAAGGCATAATGATAAATGGCTCCTAAGTGCTAATGAAATAACATTTTTACCAGGTGGGAAATTAAAAGCAGACAAATACAAGATGCCTGGAACCCCCAGGCTTTATGAACTCTGGTTTCACAAGGAGGTCAGGGAGTTTACAAAATTTTACTTGCTGGAATACAAGAAGTTGCTCGAACTCTTGCATACACTTTACCAGGATAACAATCCCGAGACCTGTGCTTGACATTCTCGTAGACCTCTGCAGGGGCCTAGCACTGAAAAGCAGCGAAGGTCAGAAGTAGATAAAATGTAACAAGGACATCGACTATGTATTCTGGGACGACCCAAATGAACTGGTGGATAGACACATACTACTGGTCGCTTCGCAAAGGCTTGGAAATTTCTCGCACACCAACGAATTTATATCCATCGTCGAAGAACTGAAGGAGGGAGGCTACAGATGATGAGTCGATTAAGTCGCGCACTAACTGCACAGATCAGCGAGATGCATCTACCGTCGACGCATCGTCATGATTTGCGGGATAAACTTCCTGTTTCAAGCCGAACTCGTTGTGATGAAACCATAAGGTCGGGTCAACAAGGGCTACAATTACATGTTTACAGTCATCGATGCACAAAGCCAATTCGCATGGGCCTGGCCGGTCATGTNGGAGGGAGGCTACAGATGATGAGTCGATTAAGTCGCGCACTAACTGCACAGATCAGCGAGATGCATCTACCGTCGTCGCATCGTCATGATTTGCGGGATGAACTACCTGTTTCAAGCCGAACTCGTTGTGATGAAACCATAAGCTCGAGTCAACAAGGGCTACAATTACATGTTTACAGTCATCGATGCACAAAGCCAATTCGCATGGGCCTGGCCGGTCATGTCGAAGAATGCACGCGATGTCACCGAGGCTACGGCGGATATATTTCACGAAGGTTGCATCCCAACTAATTTGCAAACCAAGCAGGGCAATGAATTCTAGAATGGAAAGTTCTATGTCCTGATGAAGAAACGTATCATTAATCCTTATTCCACTTACAGCATTCTCAAAGCATCAATCGTCGAGAGATTAAACAGGACACTGAAGGGTAAGATGAAGCATTTCGCAGCGAGTGGCAGCTACAAGTAGCTGATGCTATTGGCCAAACTCGTCCTCGATTATAATTATAACGTGCATTCTACCACTGGAATTAAGCCAGAAGATGACAAGGAGGTCTCCTTGCTTCGAACTGGGTATGCTATTCCGAACAGGAAGGATCCACGCAAGACTATAGCTAAAATCGGTTTCTGGTGCGCATCTCTTAACACAAAGGCATATTCAAGAAAGGATTTAAAACTAATTGGAGGCCCGAAGTGTATCGTTTGCGACTATTTGACACTATGCCCCTAGAACATACTATCTCGAAGATCTGAACAATGTACCCATCCATGGCGGTTTATACACCGATGAGATCCAGTGTACGAAGTATCCAGACATGTATTTGGTCAAGAAGGTATTGAAATGAAGTAATGGAAGGGTGTGCGAGAAGTTTTCATGTCCGCTTAAATTCCTGGGTCGCTGAAGCGGACATCGAGAGGTGAACTTGCTGTGGAAGAGTACAGTGTATATATAACAATTTTATTCAGGGGTTTATGTGTTTATTAATATTCTACATTACTAAATACAATTACTATTATTTTAAAATATGTTGAGTTTTATTAATTAAAAAAAAAGAATTAAAAATTAAAAATATTATTAGTAAAACAGTATAGATTAACTATACTCCAGGTTTGGTAGAGTGTCTCATCGATAAAAAAAGTTTGGAAATGGACGACATGGGAGCTCTCTGGTAGTAGATGCTAACAAACGATATAACTAGCATACTCTATAGTGTCCACTACTGGAAAAAATTGTGTTAAAGTAGTATTTTAATGGCCAATGGGTATATACAATTCATTGTAATGGTCGGTGGGATAATGTTTTACATAAGACCAATGATTAATTTGTGGTGATGAGTGGTGAGCAAGGAGAAGGGACTAATGTGACTTTTCTCGATTTTATAACAATTGCCAGGGGTGGGGGTTGGATAGGGTGATGTGGTGATTGTGAGGTGAACATTATATGTTCCTCAATTTTTTTATTAATTGTTTATTTTTTGCAATTTTTTTATTCGGTGTATTGCATTAATGGAAAAGGGGGGAGGTGCTTGTTAGGGGTTTGGTGTGAATGTGAGCTTAACTTTATATGCTCCTCAATTTTTAGAAATATTTTTTTTTTGCTTTTTTTTCGATTTTATTTAATTATGTTAGTGGATGGTGTTTAAGGGTTTGCAATGCTTATACGACATTTAATACCTTATTTCCGTAGTGCGCAAATAGCCGAAGGGTCTAGGGAGTTCACCATGCTGATAACCCAAAGTTCAACATCTCGATCCTGCTCTCCTCCACAGGATTTTTGAGAGCTCTGGAAACATTAAGTAAAAAAAAATAGCAGCATCCATACCGACCCACTACAGAACCAATAAGGTGGCCTAACGAGAGTGACACCAGAGCCACTAGCAGGCCGCAGTTGAACGAAGGACAAGTGGAAACTATGTGGTGGACGACGGTGGCACATTATAGCAGCCATAAAAAACATTAGAGGCACCCTTGGTGCAATGTAGCAGACAATGAGATAACTACAGCTGTCGGGTCGAATGATGGTGAGTAATTGAGAAAAAAGATGGCAGGGTCGAACAGAGGTGAGTAATTGGAAAATAAGACGGCAGGCAGAAAACATATGGTGGGTGGAAACAATATGGTAGCACCCATTGAAATGGAATGTTAGAGCGTGACATTTAACTTGCCAACTAAGGCATCTCTCTTGGGACACACCTGCCCCTTCCCTGTGAAAGTGAAAACATGAAGTTGCGCTCTACCCATTGCATCACCGCGACAATACCCCTTGCTATGGAATGCAAGAGCATGAAGTCCCATAGCCTGAGGCTATGTCCTGGCAGGCATCTCTGTTGGTATTTGTCATGGCTGGCGTCTCTCTTGGGAGCTGCTGTGCTCTATCCACTGCATCACTGCGGCACCCTCGTGGTGGGCGCGTTGCTGTAAGGAGCCTCCCCGAGGGTATATGTCATGGCAGGCGTCTCTCTTGGGACACGTCTGCCCTCCCCTATGCATATGGGAGCGCGAAGTTGTGCACTCTATCCACTACACTACCGTGGCACCTCCCTTCGAAATTGAATGCTAGAGCGCGACATTTAATGTATCATCACTGCGGTACCCTCCCCCTCGTAGCAATGGAATGCAAGAGCATGTTTTTTTTACATTTGCTCTAGCCTCTACGTCACCACAGCCCCCCAATTCGAAATGTCATCTACTCGCAACGTCCCATGGCAGGCGTCTGTCTCTCTTGGGACATGTCTGCCCTCCCCTGTGAGTGTGGGAGCACAAAGTTTTAACATGCNCGTAGCCCCCTAGGCAGGTGTCTCTCTTGGGACATGCCTGCCCTCCCCCTGTGAATGCGAGTGCATGAAGCTGCGCTCTACCCATTGCATCACGGAGGCACCCTTGCTATGGAATGCAAGAGCGTGAAGTCCCGTTTCCCGAGGCTATGTCATGACAGGCGTCTGTTGGGAGCTGTCTGTGTGTGAATGCGAGAGCATGGAGTTCGACTCTATCCATTTCGTCACCTCGGCATCATGGCTTCCCCAGGGTATATGTCATGGCAGGCGTTTTTCTCTCTCTCGACGAGGCAGGGGCCTAGGCCGTGGGCAATGATGCGAGGGGGGGTTATCATTTAAGCATGTGCAAGGCTCTAGAGCATTTGTCATCGCTGGTGTCTCTCTTGGGAGCCGCTGTGCTCTATCTACTGCATCACTGTGGCTCCCACTTGTGGTGGGTGCATTGCTGTAAGGAGCACCCTTCCTGAGGGTATATATATGTCATGGCAGGTATCTCTCTCTTGGGACACGTCTGCCCTCCCCTGTGAATGCGGGAGCGCGAAGTTCTGCACTCTATCCACTACACTACCGCAGCCCCCCTCCACGAGAAATGGAATGCTAGAGTGTGACATTTAACTTTTCATCTAAGGCGTCTCTCTGGGGACAAGCCTGCCCTCCCCCTGTGAGTGTGAGAGCGTGAATTTGCGCTCTACCCATTGCATCACCGCGGCACCGTTGCTATGGAATGCGAGAGTGTGAAGTCCCGTAGCCCGAGGCTATGTTCTGGCCGGCATCTCTGTTGGGAGCCACCGTCGGTGTGTGAATGCAAGAGGATGGAGTTGCGCTCTATTCATTGCATCACCGCGGCACCACCCCCCCTTGAATGCCATAGCATGACATAATGACTGGACAGTGTCTTTGGGAGCCACAACCAACATGGCCGCCTCCTTGGTGTTGGCTTAGGGAGCCCCATGAACAAACATGGCCACCAGGGAATGAGCGAGAAAAAATAATTTGTTTGAACTTTTGAAATGTTAATTAAATTTTTTTATCTTTTGAAATATTAAATAAATTTTTTAAAAACATTAATTTAAAAAAATTGTTGAAAATTTATTTCGAAATTTTTTTTTTAATTTATATTTTTTTTATTTGGCATCTTGGCAACTTTTGGCACTGTCTGCCGAGATGGCCGCCGTCGAAGCAGAATGCAAACGCATAAGATTTGTTATTTCCTTACCAAGCTTCTGGCTCCTGGCTCCCTGTCAAGACGCTGTCTTCGAACCGCCATTATATAGCTACTAGTATTATTTTTTAATCTTGCACTGAAATAAAATATCACCCATCATTAAAAAGCATCAAGCACGCCATTTAACTTATTTTACCAGTTATTTATAATAATTCTGAGGTAAATTAAAGATTGTTTAACACATGTCTGCCGTACGAAGGAATAAATACTCAATATAATCCCAGATCGTGATGTTGCTATAATGGTTACAAAGGGATGAAAAATCGAAAATATGAATTTTTAGGAAAGAGGAACGTTTTAAACTGTGTGACGCTGGTATAACAAAGGAGAGGGAGGGGTTGATGAGAAAAGTATTCGACTATTATGTGACTCTCAAGACATCTTAAACAAAAATAATGACCTCGGAAGATTAAAACAGAGCTAACGGAACGTATTTATAGATATTATTTTTAAAAGATCACACGCATTTGTCAGTGTTCACAAATGTA
Source organism: Clitarchus hookeri (assembly GCA_002778355.1). Classification (NCBI taxonomy): domain Eukaryota; kingdom Metazoa; phylum Arthropoda; class Insecta; order Phasmatodea; family Phasmatidae; genus Clitarchus; species Clitarchus hookeri. The sequence goes on from NQII01012902.1 coordinate 27,479, forward strand.
ATTTATAATTTTCAGAAATTAACGTATACATAGTTACAGCATTCACTGCAATATTTAAGAACGCGTTGCTTTCTTATGTGAATAATAAATCTGACATCTGAACAGCTGATGTAAACATATGTCGCGTAGCGAAATTTAAATTGACATAATATGATGGCAGAATACGCCACTGCAAGAATGTAGAAATTATTCAGGACATTAAAAAGTGTTCAGTTTACCATGAACAGCACATATGACTAATTTCAATAAAAAAATTGTATTACTCTTGTCACTCTCATTCACTGGTATGCAGACAACTGCTGTGGAATACCCAGTTACCAGTGTATACTACCACCCTTTCCCTGCTTGTTTCTGGTTTAGCAGTATCACGTCACCTGTCTGCTGAGCACCGGGTGACGCGCAATCTCCTTACACCATGAAGTTAGCCAAGGCGGTGATGGAACTGAAATCGCCAGAATGAATCCACTCTTGCCATCAAAAATTTATGCATACAAATTTAGGTTTTCTTGTCAATGGCTATTATTACTAATATACGACACTGAAAAAAATTCCACACTCATATAAACATTACGGCACACCTTATGATCTGCTTACCACTGATCTACAGTATTGGAGAAGGGAGTTTGGCTCCGGTATCATTGCATCGGATTTTCGGATTACCCGCCTGTGATGACGTCACAGGCAGCGATCGCGGCCGGCGGCCTTGTTATCTCCCACCTCGCCGCTCCAATCCTACGGCCGGCCATTCCCAGTGACCAGAAACCCTCACCTCTCATCGCCACCAACCCAATAAAAAAATTGCAAAAAATCAAACAAAAATTCTGAAAATCGAGGAACATATATGTTACCCCACCCTACACCCTGCTCACCTCCATGCTCAATGCACTCTCTCCACGCCTCATGCTCCAAAGACAATCATAATAAATCGAGAAAAATCGAAAAACATTTCTAACATTTAACTCACACTTACACCACAACACTAACAAACACCTCAACCCAACACCACTAGCCTCCCAGTAATTAATAATTGAAAAAAAATATTTCAATAAGATTCTAAAAATCGAGGAACATCCAATGTTACCAACCCTACCCCACACTCACCCACCAACATGAACAAATCCCCCTCCCCTCTCATTAATCACCATCATCCTCCTCGCACCTAATTTAATAATTCGTCTTATGTAACAAATTATCCCTCCACCCGTACCAATCAATCGCATCCGCCCATTGGCCACAAAATTGCGATTTTAACACTTATATTTTTTTGCTGTATTGAACACTCTAGAGTTCTAGTTATTTTTTTTTTAGTAGCATCTACCACTGGAGAGCTCCTATGTAGTCTATTTCCAAACCTTATGGCGACGAGACGATCCTCCACACATGGAGTATGTATAATCTCATATATTTTACTAATAAAAATTTTAGTAACACATTTTTTAGGGTCGATTTAAAAAAAAATCAAACATCACATATATAATTAAATTTTTTATTCGATAAAATTTATTTTGAATGACATAAAGAAACGCATATGCACATTGAAAATTTATATCTTACAAATAAAAACGTAATTCTGCAACGGCTGGGAACGTGACCGAACTCAACTCCATAGCGACTGAAGGGATTTTGATGAAATTTGGTATGTAGGTAATTTAGGTCCTGGAATAGAAGATATGATACTTTTTATTCCGGAAAGTGGTACGGTTCCTCCGGAATAAAAACAAACCTAATTTTTACCTCTGGTATCAGAGTTTATAAGGCCACCTAGGACCTCTGAAATGTCTTAACGACTGCTATCGATCGATAACAACTGTGACCGAATATTTTACGTGCCCTCCGAAGTCCGGAAGCGCTCAGGTGTTATGCCACTAAACGGTCAACCATCCAAATGTGTGCCGCTGGGAACGTTGCTTAATTTTGGTAATCGATTAAGATGCATCAGCCACGTGCAAAAAGTAGTACCTAGGTACATTTATTTCTAAAGCTACAACTTGATGAAACTCNCTTATTTCTAAAGCTACAACTTGATGAAACTCACGTTTTTATTTTCATGCATCCATGCTGGAAAGCGGAAATGTGTTTATTACGCGATAGTTGCACAAATACACTACAAAAACAATACATTACTTCTTGGCTATCGGGTAAATAATATTTCCTTCCTTTTGGGTTGCCGTAATCAGTTAAAAACCTATGCCAACAAAGTATAATTTTATAATTCTGCTTTCACTTAAATTAATTGTCTTTTCCCAGTTTAATTATTAATTTATCACTGTAAAACTCAATTGTACCCAGGCGAAGCCGAGGCGGTTCGCTAGTATTCTATAAAATACAAGAAAGTTGCACTGTTTTCATTAAAAGAGGTTGTGCGGTAGTTCTACATAAAAAGTTCGTTGTCCAACATTGGCGCAACAGAAAATAACACATGCACTAGCCGCAGAATGTTTACTATATTATTAACAACCAAAAATCAATATTTTAAAATTTTTAAATGCAATATGTTATGACATTTTCTCATTTTGTTACATAATTTTCTGGAGTATGCTAAGTATGTAACATTTTCGTAGCAGGAAACGTTTCTTGGCATTTTTCGCTGAGCCAACATTGTATTAATTTGTGTGCTCCAATCCAACATATAGCCAACCTTTCCAACGATGTTCCAACGTAGGTTGGTACTGGGAGAATTTGGTTGAGTTTTGGTTGGAAAACAACGTTGTTCCATCACACACACATTTATAAAACACATTCTCTATTTTATCTGTTTTTTAAGTAATTCCTTATATATGAATTTGATTGTATGTTAAACATAATTTTCATAAAATAAGTTAGGTAAGATTTGTTTGACAAACATCGATTGCACAAAGTAAAATTTATCTTGGATACTTACACAACATTTCCCAACCAATTTCCAATGTTGGCCCTACATATGTTGCAACTGATGACTTGCAGTATGTTCTTGCTTTTTTTGATTTAGTGACATAATTTTCTTGAGAGAGCTAAGTTACCTCACAAAATTTGCATTGTAATAACTTGTTGGCACAATGTAAATTACAGAATGTTGGCCCAACATAAAATACTATACAAAACCCCAACCATTGAGTTTCCAACATTGAAACAACATA
>NQII01012903.1:8521-22531 GCA_002778355.1 Clitarchus hookeri
TCTCCTTCCTTGCGCCGCACACATGCAGTAAGCGTTCCGTATTTATTTAAGAATGCACAGCCCGACAAGGCTATCTGGTTCAAAGAATTTTTCGTAATTTTCTCGAAAACGACTTTTTTCATTGGAAAATTATCAGGGACATCGCATCAAGGTTCAACACAGTCAACTGATGCTCGACATCGGCGAATAGATAATTAAAAAGAGGGGATTTAAGACACTCGATTCTAACACGTTTACAAATAGCCACTGCTCGTAATCTTCTAACCGATTTTCCTGCCTAAGGGGATGAAGTACACATTTTCAAATTTGAATTTGCAATGTAATTGGTACCCAACAGTTGGAAAACTTTACGATGCTCAACCGAGCACTAAAATAATGGTCAAACACATGCATACAAACACGAAGAATCTTGACATATGTCGTGGACATGCAGTAAAGCGCACATCACGAGGGGGGTGGCAGTTAATAAAACTAAAATCCCATGAAATATGGATTTTAAACTTTGACCGTGCAACTGCTTCGAGAACCTTCCATCAAGATTGTAAGAACACAGAGACATGCTGCTGCCTGATCAAGTTTTGCAGGAAAAGTTTTCGATCAGTCACAAAACAGCACAAATGTTCTGCCAGGCAATTCGCCCAGTGTTTGTATCTATAATTGATTGCGAAATCAATGTTCAGCACCAATCACGTCTATAGTACGAAAGGCAACCACCCCCCCCCCCTTAGTCTAGGTGGCGAATGTGACGTGCAAGATCCTAGGTTTGATTCCCGGCGTAAGCCAGGGTAGTGTAAAATCTTAAAATTAAAGTTAGGTTAGGTTAGGTTAGCACGTAACTGGTCTCCCAGTTAGTCTACTGGTATAAACATCGAAGCAATTACGTTAAACAAAAATATATATTCATACAAGATATACGAACACATACATACTAAATCGTTAGCTGAATACAAAAAAATACAAAATTAAAACAGGATACTTAAGATGCGGTGCTTTATTTTAGCAGGCTTAACTTGCATAGTCTTTATTTTATCGCATACGTTATGTCTTACTAATTTTCGACTTCGAGCTGTAAGAAATAACAACATATGCTGACACACTTTCTATAATTATTACTCTTTAAGTGCACTGGCTTGGTGGAGGTATTTTGTGTGTTGGAGACCCGAGTCACTCAACTAGCTATCAATTAGTCATTTCTAAATAAACGCTCCTCATGTGACTTTTCTCAGTGATCAAATATTTTTTATGAGGTGATAAGATTAAAATGACCGTGGATGTGTAAAGACAGTTTGAGAACTGCGCCCCTTCTGCAAACAACAAGTCGGCACTTTTGGGCGGAGGCACAGAATAATTAACGATACAGAAGTGAAACTGCGGCATGTATTGAGAACTCAAGCCACGCACACCAAGATAATGGCCTCACGTGCCAGTAATAGTCTTTCGCCGGAGACTAATTCGTCAGGCGGGAGACAGACGAACAGGAAGTGGCGGGCACATTCTCGTGAAGAATTCAATCCGGGACAAGTCAAACTTCAAATTCATGTACGTGACGGCCAGTTGGACAACACGTATGTAGAGACAGCACGGTGTCTCTCGATCCAGTGAGAAGCCTGCGAGAGAACCAGGAACCAATCCCGAGCTACCTGGCCTGGTGTGAAACCAGCCTCTCACTATGGCGCAGCTGAGGCTATAGCATACACAGGACTCCAGGGACTGCAGTCTATCCCACCCTTTTTTAATAAAACCCTCGACAATTCACCCCATGTATGTTGTGCTTGAATGTTTTCTAAATAAGTCACGTATCACAAGCGTGTTATACTTCTGTTAACGTAAAAGTATTGCATTTTTTGGTTAAATGGGACTTTAACTTTATAATATTTCATTTATAATTAACGTAAATAAATACAGGGAGAAAGTAGGTGTGTTGGAAATGTTTAGTAAGAAATAGTTTTTATGCAAAATATTATTAGACTGAGGGGCCGCGGTGGGGTAGTGGTCAGACTACTCGCCTCCCGAACCCGGTTCGATTCCCGGCGGGGTTGCTCCCGGTTTCTCGTACGTGGAAATGGTACTGGACGATGCCGCTAGTCGGCGGGTTTTCTCAGGGATCTCCCGTTTCCCCCGCTCTTTCATTCCAGCGCTACTGCATACTCACCTCACCACACGTTCATCGGCTCTGAAGACCTTGACGTTAAGAGCCGCCTAAATCTCTACACTCCACTCCACTCCACTGAGTGCGGACGAATGCGGTGCGTTATCCCTCTGACGTAGTTTTCTACAGTTAGTTAAGCTTTGTTTGCACGAGGCGGAGGAATGTCCTGAAAGCAGAATTTTAGCAGGCCTTCAGAAAAGCTGGAAGTAACGACGAATCGACTATAACCTGCGCGCCACTGAATTTGCAAAATTTCCCTGTCGCTGCCAATGTGGAATTCCCCATATCGTGCAACAGGCGCTCATATCCAAGGCCTGTTTCCACAGCTCGGCGCAGTCGACGAGCGACAGACCGCGACCACGCGAGAGGAACCGCCTTGCCGTTTCGCTTCTGAATGCTCGGCTGTTCTGTGCGCGGTGGTTGCGTGCGCAGTGAGTCGTCAGCTGCGGCCATCTCCAGCTGCGTGGTGACNGCCTTGCCGTTTCGCTTCTGAATGCTCGGCTGTTCTGTGCGCGGTGGTTGCGTGCGCAGTCAGTCGTCAGCTGCGGCCATCTCCAGCTGCGTGGTGACCTTGCCACCTGGCTGGGGGCAGCCTTGGCCGCGCCCGCCCGTAGTTCATTCATCTCCGCCTCTTCCTCTCCTCTCCTCTCCCGGACAACCACAGCATCCAGCTCCCGGGCTACAACCAGCTTACTGCATGTCACGTGATCGTTCCCTGCACTCGTGTGGACAACTGCAAATCGTAGAAGGAAAATGGGGAGATTTGGGCGGCTCTTAACATCGAGGTCTTCGAGAGCCGATGAACGTGAGGTGAGGTGAGTATGGAGCGGCGCCGTAATGCAGGGGCGGAGGAAACGGGAGATCCCCGAGAAAACCCACCGACCAGCGGCATCGTCCAGCATGATTCCCACATACGAAAATACAAAGAGCGACCCCGCCGGAAATCTAACCCGCTCCGCCTAGGTGGAAGCTGAGCAGTCCTACCACTGCATCACCGCGGCCCCTAAGAAGAGCGCAGTAGTCACTCTCCGTGTCCCAACAGTAGACTGCTGTTCTCAATGTACTGTAGACGAGAAATTCAGACTGGACTTCTGTTCTACTTATAGAAATGTCGGTAACGTATTAAGAAAAGACGTTACGCCTTACCGATAGCGCATTGTTTAAATGAACGTCAATTATCACTATAGTCCATTCCCGGCTGCTTCCAACTTCATATTTAGTGTATAGTCCATTCACGGTTCCTTCACACTTTCTTGAAGCCCCGTGCAATTCTATTTCAGAATATTCCTCCGCCCCGTGCAATTATAGCTTAACTTAGTCTGGAAAATTACACCAAATGGACAACGCGCCGCATTCGTGCGCACTCGGTGCACTAGTATCTTCAATAACAACTATTTCTTACTAGGCATTACCAACACACCTATTATCTTACTGATTTTTTTCATATTAGTTGTACATGAAATCTTTTAAATTATATATAAAATATTAATTAATCAATCTAAGCACAATTAAGGTACTTCTTTGAACAGGCGTATAAATNCTTTTAAATTATATATAAAATATTAATTAATCAATCTAAGCACAATTAAGGTACTTCTTTGAACAGGCGTATAAATGGCTTGTGAAACATGGCATGTTTAGAAAACAACCGGACACGTCATATATGAAGTGATTTTTCAAACGTTTGATTCAAAAAGTGTGAAGAAACCGCGAATAGACTATATACTGTAAACTCGGCAATCCTTGTTCAAATCACGGATTATAGGAGGAATATGACAGAGTTGGCTTGCTGTGACGTAGCTGTGGTTACATTTCNCAGAGTTGGCTTGCTGTGACGTAGCTGTGGTTACATTTCTAACGATCGCCATGTTCTGACGCACAAAAACATTGACAATGTATAGCTGCTTGTTTATCAATAAAGCCTTCACTGAGAGAAAGATGTTTTCAGTCATCAAAATATTTGTTTGTATAGGGCCAAGAATATATTTAGTTACCACAACAAAATATTTTGTTAAGTAAACAAAACTCGAAAAACAACAAAATTAGTTTCGTTCTTCTATCAAAATACACGCTTGAATTAACAAAATCTCTCTGTTGGGTCAAAATACACTAGACTATCAACAAAACATTTAGTTGAACCAACGGCATATATTTTTTTGGTCACTCATTTAACTGCCTTCGTTCGAAAATACAGTTCGAAAGTTTGTATATGTTGTGACAGTCAGGATAGTAACAGTGTTTGTAAGTGCATTTATTGGTTCTTAATAATGGTATAAACATAGTAAGAAAACAGTTCAACAAGAAACTAAAAAGAAAATACACTGAAGAGCAAAAAAAAAAAAAAATAAGGTATAGGCGTGCGTATGCAAATAACAGAGGTATGGAATTAATCGGAGCAACACGATGCGGTCGGAAGCTAGATCGGTTACTGCTGCTACAATGGCAGGTTATCAAGATTTAAGTGAGTTTGAAAGCGGTGTTACAGTCCGTGCACGAGAGATGGGACATAGCATCTCCGAGGTAGCGATAACATTTGGCTGTTTGCGTACGACCATTTCACGACTGTACCGTGAATATCGGGAATCCGGTAAAACATCGCATCTTCGACATCGCTGCGGCCCTGAAAAAGATCGTGAAAGAACGGGACAAACGACGACTGACGAGAATCATTAAACGTGACAAACGTGCAACCCTTTCTCAAATTGTCGCAGATTGTATTTGTGGACTGCCCTGCAGGATTCATGGTGTGAATTGCCTCCTGCATACCTTCAGACATTAGTCGAGTCCATGTCACGTCATCTTGCGGCACTTATGCGTGCTCGGGGCAGGTGTACAAGTTTTTTTGGCTCTTCAGTGTATGTAAAACTTGAAATACTTCCTTGCGCACGTTGTGTTAGTATTCGAGATGTATGTATTTCAAAATATTCATATTTATTTACAAGTCACTTAGCTCAGGTTGCCAGGACGTAGCGCCCGAGCAGAAACTGACTAGCTTGGAATCCCACTCGGGCTCTTTTAAAACCAAATCTCTTAACTGCGCAGTTGCCAAGTCTAAACCAAGATATTGTATTTCTACTTAACCGAACATTTTATATATAATAAAAATTGTAGCAGTGTTAGATATAAAACAGCAGACCCANATTGTATTTCTACTTAACCGAACATTTTATATATAATAAAAATTGTAGCAGTGTTAGATATAAAACAGCAGACCCAACACACTTGCGAATATTAAACTAATTTTTCTGATATAGGAGGCAATTCACGGCAAAGTGAGCAGTTTTGAAAGACCTCTCTTTTGGAATAATAGTCAATAAATATACATTTATCTTTTCCTTATACGTTAACTTCCAAGTGTGGTGGAATATACACACTGTGTTTATTACTTACAAGGTAATATTTATTTTTAAAAACTGGTTAAAGGTTAAAAAAAATGGTTGATAGGGAAAAGTAACTAGGGCCTCGAAAGTGCTCACTTTACCGTGAACAGCCTATACCTCGGCAGTGNAAATGGTTGATAGGGAAAAGTAACTAGGGCCTCGAAAGTGCTCACTTTACCGTGAACAGCCTATACCTCGGCAGTTTACTTGTTTACAGTACCTGATACAAATGTGTATCAGGTACAAAGTAACAGGTTGATACTCTGTGACCCACGTCTAAGTCAAACCCACGGTCGAGTCCCTGACAGAGCCACAAGTCGATGTTGGTACACATATAACACCTTACCTAACTGGGTTACGAAACGCAGTGTAAGATATCCGCAACCCAGGAGTCGTTCAAAAATAGTACTTTCGAATACAGTTGCCACAAAACGTTTAGTGTGCGATGACTCGATTATATTTCTCTTTGAATCGCTCGGTCCGTAGCGTGAAAATATTTAACGGAGACATTCTGAGGATAATTTGTTCGTAGTAAAAATGTGGAATGACAGTTTTTTAACTTCCCAACTGCCACTGAGCACAGCTTCCTTTGCAGAACTACGCTATGAAATTAGTCGCTTTGAGAAGATTTATGTATCGGCCCACGTGAATTAATAATTTTTTTTGGAGTGTTGTTTAAAGTTTTATGACATTTAATTTCTATTTCATTGGAGGCACCAGAAAAACTGACCCGGCATTAGTCTACCGAAATAATTATTGTTTAAATCAATATTCAATCTTCCTTCATATTCTAAAAAGCAGAAATTCTCAATCAGCTAACTCTTGGTTATTAGATGGCGAGTAAACTCATAACATGAATACGCTATACCATACTGAATATATTTACTGTGTCAGCTGTTATATGATAAAACAGTAATACCATCAGGTCCTACAGAAACTAATTTTATTGAGTTTAAATTTCATAAGATTACCTAATGAAGTTACTATATAAGTACGGTATACACAGAGCTGCAATAGTGAAAACGCCAGTACCAGATGATTATTTACAGCGTATTTCTTTGGTAAATTAAAAAACAGCAATTTTTCAGTGTAGGTAAAAAAAAAAACAAATATTGAAAAACTACTGAATCAATACCAAACTATTGCCACACTCAGAAAGGGGATAGGAGTGCATAATAACGTAGCATGGGCATTTTTCTGCCAACAGAAGTATCACCGCATCAAGAACCTTCACGTCATTACATGTATCGCCGGACAATAACATGGTCGAGTCAGATAAAGCTTAGGCTATAAGGCATGCGTGATACGCATCTGTGTTGCTGCTACTTGTGACTTGCCCTAGAGAACATTGCGACCGGCGACGTCTGTTTGCCGTCATACAATCACTGTTCGTCATACAAGTTTAGATCACCGACGTCGTCATCGCCTTCGTCGACGTTATTTCCCAGCGGGTTACGCACGTCAGCAGCTGGTCCCTGCGAAGTTTACTAAATGACTTGGAAGGTGTCCGCTGGCCGTGAGCGCCCACGCTCAATGTAATGATATTGAGAGATCTACCCGACAACTGTCAGGTAACACTCGCGAATCTCGTCGGGGAAACACCATTTTCTTCACATGTATGGTTTGGATTGGATAGGGCTTATTAATTCCCCCGGATGTCGTACCTGAAAGATTATCAGGGTACGGCTTAATAACTAACCTATGACCTAACTTAAACGAGCACCCATGCCTTACTTAGGATCCGAACCCAGAACCTCCAACACCAACCGACTGCGCCACGAGGTCCACTGCATGCAAAGTAACATTACTGCTATCCACAGTAAAATGCACTTACTTGGCAGTAAAATTGCATGTAAACGTATAGGAAAATTAGGGTATGATGTGCGTGCAACATATTTTGCAGATTTTATGAGCGCTGTCGCAATTGTTCCAGCGAGAGTTTTGAAACGAAACTACACACTTTGGAAATTCGATCGAATTAGTATTCATTGTCAGGCATAAAACGTAGCAAAATCTAATAATTTCCAGGAGGAATACTATAAAATTCATTTAGAGCATATATACTGACACGTGGTCCCTGCCTCGCATCCCACCAGTTATATGATAGCGACGTCGGCAAATCAATGGAATGTTTTGAATTGCAGGCGCGCGCTAAGCCAAGAGCCACGTAAATATTACCAAAAAGCGAGCAGACGCGATAAGCCCTTTGCGGTGCGTGCTGCTGACTTTAATTGTATTGAGTTTCTGTATTTATTTGGCGAATGTTCTAGTGGTTTGCTGCCGTAGTTTATCTTAGTGTTACTCGGGGCGCATCCAACTTTCCAGATCAAGGCCAACAGAGTATAAAAAGCACTTCGGGCCTCCGGGCCGAGAGTTGAGTTGCAGTTGTTGCAATAGACAACGAGCGGCGGGAGAAGCGACCAGCGCAAGGGAAATCTGCTACTGCGAGTATCAAGCAGTGAAGAGTGCAGCTGGCAGGTTGGACTATCGGACTGGGTGTGTGAGTGAAAGACATTACAAATGATGGCAACAGACAGACTGAACGTGTGTTAATGATGAGTATGCCTATAACGAAACATTGGCATTGAAAATAACGTTAATTAGAGTTGAAATAGACATTCAATATTGCGCTCACAAAGAAATAAAAAGAGTAAGAGCGGAGATAGATAATTGAAGGCTGTAAATTATAATTGTGTAAATAAATTGAAAATTGTATTTAGTTATTTTATTTTTATTAAGAATCCATCCCTCACGATCTAAGATACGCCCCTTAGGCATTATTGTAGCATAAGAATATTTTTGAATATTCAGTTGTACTTGCGGGAAATTTTTAAGTCTGCGTAAATAATAACTAAAAGACGTGGGGGGAGGTATTCCAAGTACAAAAATAAAAACTACAAATTAATTATGTAGAGATTTTTTTTCGTAGCGCACACGAATAACTAGGTAATATGTGTTCTTGACTTTCGGATTCGGACATGAACACGTCTCACAACGGCAGCGAAAGCCTGCGATGCAGCGGCGTGTGGCGAAGTGTTGCTAGATACGCTGGTGCTTGCTCAGTGCTGTACATTCTCGGTGCACGCAGCAGGAGCCAGTAACCACCGTGCAGCCCAGGGAAGACTGAATGCATTCCGAACACTCGCAAGCGAGCAGCAAGGGACCCATTACACTAGTCCTGTGGCGTCAGCTGCCGAACTACTTTTCAGTGGCGGAAGTGTAAACTAGCAAGTAACAGGGTACAGCACAGAGCTAACGCTGGCTTATCTTGCAATAGTTCACCACACGCCACTGCTGCGATGTAACTCGTTTATCTGTAGAAAAATTTCTGGTAGTTAAGGAAATTTGTTTGCCAACATTCTTTTAAAGTGGCTGATTTAGAATTTAGTAGTTTTCTACCTGAAAACTTAACACAATGATAAGAAATTTCTCAACAAACATTTTATAATATTAGTAAATTTAACACTTGCAGGTTGCATAAAGGCATACAGTTTTATTCTTTCGTACTAGGATTACTATTACCCTGGCACTCTATATTACTATTGATAATTCAGTGAATGTAATTAATAAACAATATTTACATACGATATAGTGTAGCGTAACGGATAGAGCGTTTACTGGTGACATTTAACTTTCTCACACAGCTTAGGAACATTCCCTTGTTTGTCACGGAACTTACCCACTTATTTGTCAGGTCATTTTTCCCATTATATTTAAGGAATAACCTTTTACTTGTGTAAATTTACCGCACATTTATAATGTAATTTTTTTTAAAGGTATGACAATATTATTCTATTATGTGTAAGATAATTATCCCTCACAAATTATTTTATCGTGTTCGTGTGTTAATTTGGTGAGTAGGTGGGGCCAGTGATAATTCGAGGCCGTTACCGTTATGATTTAACTAAGAGCGCGAAGTAACCAAGTGATTTGGGGATCTTGTAAAACGAATATCACGTCGTATTAACGTAAACTGCCCAGAACTTCATAACGTAAAACCCAATCCTTTACTTTCAACGAAGTCACTGTTATAATTTTCGAGAACTTAAATTGGGGCGCCTATGATCAGTCTGGTAGCGACACTCCTGGGGACAGGCGGTACAAAGAGCAACCGACAACTTCCAGACTTCGTCCTGACGAGTCTCACATATTATTAAGTCTGGCAGTATACGCAATGCCAATACTTAAATTACACATCATTAAGTGAAACACTTGTTGTAAATAAAACTTCGGAAAATTTGATTCAGTGTCAATCTCAGCAACGGATTCATCTATTTTCTTACAATACATTTCCAGTAATATGGATCCTTCAATTTGCTGCTCGGAAATGTCACATTGTTTCATGTAGTCCATGCAAAATAAAAGTTGTCTTTTTGGGGGTTGTGGATATTTTCCCCTATTCAATGTATTTACCGTTATTTATTTTTACAGTTAATTGGATTGCTTCAATTATCCGCTTCTGTGCAAGAACGATGTAATCGTTGGTACACATGATGCTGTATTATTTTTGTTTACTGTTCCTATGTTGTATTCGCACATTTGTAAACTTGTCATGAAAAATAAACAAACTATAAAATCAAATCAAATCAAAATTTGTCTTTAAGGCTATAAAGATATAAATTCATTTAATTTAAGACTGTGATTTTCCGGGTTTGTAGTCCATATTTCTTGAAGTTTTGCAGTGCAAATATTCATGTTTGGGAGATATCTGCACCAACGCGATCCGATACAAGAACCCAGTTCCAATATGGTGTCACACACTTTCATTTTTCCTTATTTCGCACGGGGAAGGCGGTGCGTGCCCGGCCATACTTCATATGTGCGCCGTACATAGCTACCGCGCCTCGGGCAACGGAAAACAAGCTTCGAGTAAGCGCTGTTACACTTGACGTGAATATTACTGTTTTCTTGTCAAGGCTGTTCACGGTAAATTGAGCACATTCGAAAACCCTGAAGATCTACTCGCTTACACATGGCGTATTGTTCCACCTTATCTAACACTAACATTGCAGTGGGCCTAATTACATTATGCATGCGTGGGTGAAGCAAAACTGTAAAAATTATTACAAAATTAAATATTTTACAAATTTTCTAATTCTTAAACTTGCATGCAATTAAAAAAGAGAAAGAAAAATAAATTATTTCGTAGCCTTGCTTTGGTTGTAAGTCTGCTACCATGATTACTGCTACCAAAAAGAAATAAAGTATTCTAAACATATGCGTGCTGAATACAAAAGGCTAACAGTTATTAATGAGTGATGAGAACAAGGTTATTAATAGTTATACTATAATCCAGAGGGGAGTAAAGTAAATAATTTAACAAGTATAATTTAGATTAATATTGATATATTAAAAAAACCGCAAACATAATATATTTTGCTGGCATAAGAAATTGAATATGAATAACATCATAAAAACTTGTATAATACCAAAAAGAAAAAAAGCGGGGACCCTTACAAATAACATTTATTGTATATGCAAATATAAATGCCAGGACATTAATCTTTTAGTAAACCTAAAACTTTAAGTAAGTCAAGTATATGATGAACAAATTTTTCCTTTAAAGTTTGATAGTTCATTTTTCTAATATGAAAGATTACAAATGGTTGAAAATTGAAACTGTTGAAAGTTCACAAACTGTGGGTTCAATCAAAATTAAAATGAAGTGGAGATGGCCGACGGAGAGGAGAAAGCAGAAAACGCCACGGCCGTTCTTCGGTGTACGTGATGGGAGTCACGAGTACCCCGTCACAGCTACCAGGTTAAACTGTGAAGCAGCAGTCTTCCCATACTACAGGTCGGTACGCACTGGTACTCAGTTAACAGTGATACAGCGAAATGGGACTGCCAAGCTGTGAAACTGCGACCTCTGGAAANAAATTGAAACTGTTGAAAGTTCACAAACTGTGGGTTCAATCAAAATTAAAATGAAGTGGAGATGGCCGACGGAGAGGAGAAAGCAGAAAACGCCACGGCCGTTCTTCGGTGTACGTGATGGGAGTCACGAGTACCCCGTCACAGCTACCAGGTTAAACTGTGAAGCAGCAGTCTTCCCATACTACAGGTCGGTACGCACTGGTACTCAGTTAACAGTGATACAGCGAAATGGGACTGCCAAGCTGTGAAACTGCGACCTCTGGAAAGTTCGGGCACGGATTAATACAAAAATAACCGTTACCGCGAAACTGGGTCAATAAAACAGTACAACAAAATACATACCGATAACGGAGGTTGAAAACAGCACTAATGTGACATACCAGCACCAAACTACGTTGTAGCACATCTAAACTACAAGATGGGAAGTGAAATGAACTTCCACGAAACTACATCTTGAACACAAGTGCAGTCTGGAGTTGCACATCGTCAAGTCAGATGCTCACAGCTAGCCAGTGGGATGAAGAATGTGCGTTCGTTTTGCGGTGAGTCCTCGAGACAAACATGCGGCTAGGCTTCGGTGGTTGCCGCTAGATGGCATGAGCTTACCCAAATGGCAGCTTTCGATGCCTTCCATGCTTAGCAACAGAGTGAAAAGGGATGACACGATGTGAAAAACTACAGCAGTTGAAGGACATGACAGAAGAAAAACAAAGCTTGCAGTAGATGAGGCAGCGACACAAAAATATGCTGCGTGTTAAGATACATGTCCTTCAACAGCCTATTAGTAATAGTGCTTTGCCTTGACAACTTCTTTATAAAGACCCACAAAATTCGTGTTATTATTTAAAGACACAATATGTTACAACATGAGTACATTTGTATTGCTTTTGTCACTGGACTAGGGGCTGCTTGCTACGTCCTGGACGGATTTGGACCAACAGGAAACACCTGACGATAGGCTGGCCCAGCCACGTCAAATCAAGTCGAAAAACAAACTGGTTCCTCACAGCTGCAAGAGCCAATACAAGCGGCATCGACAGAAAATATTGTGAAATTCGCAGGTCCTTATTTCCTGGATATTCTTCTTTCTTCCTAAAGTACAGATATATGTAAATTGAACGTTAGAATTAATTTGAAGGCCAAGTATTTATTACATGCTTTTTAGTAAATGAAAATAATGAAATATTANAATTGAACGTTAGAATTAATTTGAAGGCCAAGTATTTATTACATGCTTTTTAGTAAATGAAAATAATGAAATATTATTTGCAAAATAGTTAACCTATTGTGCTACCGTTGTGCTGTGTCACATGAACTTTAGTGTTCAAAGTTGTGAAAATAAACTGTTATAAAACCAACATGTGAAACTAAACTACCTNTGTGTCACATGAACTTTAGTGTTCAAAGTTGTGAAAATAAACTGTTATAAAACCAACATGTGAAACTAAACTACCCCTGGACTCACCTGCCCCTGCTGATCCGAAAATAATATTTGGTAGCGGATGAGGGCTCGTGGCCTGCTGCCAGCTAGTCATGCACGATTTGATGTGGACTGGAAACCGTAGGAAAAATATTCATGTGGCAACTTAAACGCCGATATATTTTTGGAATTACGCGTTTTCATTCTCCTCCCATCTTAATAATTTTTTATGTATGTGTGTATGACATTATTGCCATGAAGTATTGTAAAAGTAACTGCCACGTTTTTCAATACTTGATAATCTCTCTGTTGATCCTCAAATGCTACAAGGGAAGTGATCTGAAACACCTTAAACTCTACATCGAAATCTTCGCTGTACAACAAACTGTCTGCAAACTTCTTTAACTGTAATGGAAGTTTTGGAGCTATACACAATGTGGGAACTTTACCACACGAGATGCTGAGTGCATTGGAGCAGAGAGATTTGGCCGGCTCTTAATATCGAGGTCTTGAGAGCAGTTGATGGCGAAGTGAGGTGAGTATGGAGCAGCGCCGGAATGCAAGGGCGGGGGAAACGGGAGTTCCCCGAGAAAAACCGTCGACCAACGATTCCCACATACAAAAACCCAGGAGCGACCACGCCGGGAATTGAACCCGGTTCGCTTAGGTGGAATGTGAGTAGTATAACCACTATACAACCGCGGCCCCTGCGTAAGATTGAAAAAAATATACATTTTGAGCTTGGATGCTATGCAAAGTTGGGGATTACATTGCACATTTCAATATTCCCAGAATAAATGTAGGAAAGCTACAGTAAATAAACGGCAAGAAAACTTCCAAAATTCGTTTTTTTTTTTTTTGCCAATACGTGTGGTAAATTTAGAAATATTTCTTAAAGTACGTTCTTTTACCTTCGATACAAGAGTTCCCCAGAAACTTATCAGATATGATGCACGACGAAACCATCAGGTCGTAAAATTATAATTCCATCCCGATTTTTCTCGTTTAAATAAAAAGACCAAACTACTTGAAGGGTTATTGTTGAACATCATATGCTCTCTGCTTGCGTTTGGACCTAATTAATGTCCACGCCATTTTAAGGGCACTTTCTAGGAAAACATTATTGTAAAATCGGTTTTTGCACGTATATGCATATCTCAATAAATAAATGGTCTGGGAATACA
>NQII01012904.1:12350-27089 GCA_002778355.1 Clitarchus hookeri
TGGCCGCCATTAACGCCTACGACAAAGGCAGGCCGGAGCGCAGGCAGTAGTTTACATGTGTCGAGGTTGAGGCGGCGCGGGTCCCCTCCTCCCCCACCCCTAGTAAACCGCGTGGAGACTTGGACACGTGCTGAGGAAAGAGCTGACAGGGTTTGTCAGTAGCACCGCAGGTCACCCCCTCCCCTTCCCATAAAAAGGGAAGACAAGTGTAAGGTTCTAAGGGGGGATGGAAGTAGTTTAAAAGCCAATTTGTTTGACAAAGTGGGGAGGGGGGCAGTTACATGAGATCAGCCGGTCCAGTCAGTTAGAATCGCGCGCCGAGAGAGGAAGTCAGTCAGTCAGCCGAGAGGCCGGGGGTTCAGACCCCGACAGAGTTAATCACGTTAGTCACGTTAGTTACATCAGTTGCATCAGTCGAAGTGAGTAAGTCAGATACATGAGTATTGGGACAGTTAACCAGTAACTCCGCGCACCGAGAGTCAGAACGTAGGGAAAGTTGACTGGTAATTTCCCTTGCTGTGGGGCGTCGGGCGAGAGTCAGTTCGCAGAGACAGTCAGTCAGTGATACCTCATCGCCAGAAAGCGACGAGAGGCAGNGGGGCGTCGGGCGAGAGTCAGTTCGCAGAGACAGTCAGTCAGTGATACCTCATCGCCAGAAAGCGACGAGAGGCAGGTGGCGCAGCGCCCGGAAGCGCCACACCGGGATGCGCATGACGTCAGACATCGGGAGCCGAATCGTGGATGTCAGTCGTCAGTTACAACCCTACGCCGAGAACGGGAATCGAGTGGTGAGCTTCAAAGAGGAGCGCCACGTCGAGTGGGAGTAGTCCAGTGCAACCCTGCGCCGAGAAGGTGGATCCTGGGGTGGGAGCCCGCCAAGGGTCCCTCGCCGGGACGAGGGAGTCAGTCAGTCAACGCCGAAGGAGGAAGCCAACTGAGTACAGCACGCCAACGACAGCCAGTTCGAGGGCCTGTATAAGGGTCACCCAACTCAACAGCAAAATACAGTTAAGTAACAAAGTCGCCCCTCAAGGACGTGTCCTGTCACTCTGTGTTTCCCAAGCCATTGGAAACGTAGCCAGAACAATGTAATCAACCCTTCAGGCCCAGAACTCGTAGGGTCAGTAATGCATGAGTTAATTCTCGGAAAAGAAGTTGCATTGCCGGGAATGTGTGTATGAATTCCCGGTCAAATAAACCTGTAAAATCAAGAAGTAATGACGTTATCATTATCCACCCTATTCAACATTCAGGGTACCTTATAGTCTGTGCCTAGTAAATTTACTCAGATCCTATTAACCACTCTGTATCACACAGGTGGGGAGTAGCATAAATCTGATTCCCTGAAAATTTTTTTTTTGTAAAATTAGTCCTCGAGGTACAAAGCTGCGTCAATGCTCGATATATCGATATATCGATACGGAAAATAACTTATCAATTGATATGTAACTGAAAAATATATCGGTCCTTGCTATATATAGCCTAACTATTATATAAATGCGAAAGTGTGTTGGTTTGTTTGTCCTTCCACATCGCAATGAAGCAACGGATCGATGCCAATTTTTGCACACAAATAGTTGGAGGGTCGGGAAATGACATGGGCTACTTTTTACCGAGAGAAAGTTTCTCATTCCCTTAGTGAAATTCTTATTGAAAAATGAAAAAGTACTCAAACGCAATAAAAATTGAACGTCGAAACCTAGCAACAGATCGACGTAATTTATTGCACAGAAATAGTTGGATGGCTGAAAGTTGATATTGACTACTATTTATCGCAAGAAAATATCTAAAAAAATTTATTTACGCGAGTCGTTTACCGTACGTGGACATGGAGAGCAATGGCGGTGGCGGGTGGAAGCGCCGTGGGAGGAAGGGAGGTAGGGGAGACCTTATTAAAAAAAAACCTAAACAATAATTCTGTAGTCCATGCGAGCGGAGCCGCGGGCACATCTAATATCTTCATAAATATTCAATGTGACCACCATGACAGGCCGAACGACATCTTCGCGATAATCAAAATCGTTCCACACTCTTGTTAGCATGTCCGGTATTACGGTTTGGATGGCGTTCGTAATTATCGTTTTGAGGTCGTCAATGTTAGTCGGCAATTGTGGACGAAACACTTGATCCTTTGTGTGTCCCCATAGAAAAAAAATCACATGGGGTGTGATCCAGGCTTCTTGGGGACCAGTGATGAAGAGCCTGGTCACCAGCTGTTCCCCGACCATCAAGCGTTGCAGCAACGTTTCGTTCAGGTATTCGCGAACAGCTAGGTGCCAATCGGGTGGCGCACCATCCTGCTGGAAATTGAAGTCCCCCACCGCCCACCTCTTCTAAATGAGGAAAAAACCACTCTGTAAGCATGTTCATAAAGGGATTCCAGTAACAGTGGGCTCGAGAAAAAAGAAAGTGCCGAAAACAGTGTCTTTGGATACAGTGCAAAACACGTTCACTTTGGNGTAACAGTGGGCTCGAGAAAAAAGAAAGTGCCGAAAACAGTGTCTTTGGATACAGTGCAAAACACGTTCACTTTGGGGAAGTGCATTCGTGTTCTGTGGTGTCATGTGGAGGCTCCTGGCCCCATATTCGCATGTTGTGCCGGTTTACCTTACCATTTGTATGGAACGTCGCTTAATCGCTAAAAACCAGCTTAGAAATTAAGGCATCGTCTACCTCGTTCTGGGCACATAAAGGAAACATGAGACCATCCCCTTCATATTGACGTGTCGCATGCGAGCTCGCTTCCCCCTCACCACCTCAAACCGAGAGTTACGAACGCCATCCAAACCGTAACACCGGACATGCTGACAAGAGCGTAGAACGGGTTTGATTATCACGTAGATGTCGTTCGGTTCGCTCATGCTGGTCACATTGAACATTTATGAATGTATGGTAAACAAACTTCACGGTTCCATGGTTCATTTGATTGGTCCATCAAGGCTGTAGGTTGTTTGGTTTTGATATTATAGACTTTTAAAATTGGAGTATTATTTTATACTCATCCTGCATGTAATGTATATTACTCGGCAACATCAACGGTCATTTCCGAACGTCTTGCCTTTTTTGTCCGTTCCATGGACCGAATCATTCACAATAAAATGCTGGGGCTGTTTAAGCATGGCAGGCAGAGGGGCTCAAATACCCAAGTGAAAAACTTTCATGGTGTATGCAGTTACTGCCTATTCACTTATCTGATAAAGAAATATTTCAAACCTCCAGACCAGAAGTTGCGAGCAAAACCCTTTGGAACCATAAAGTGTATATCTATGCGGAAATTGAGTGGGACTAAGAAATATGTGCGGGTCTTAACAGCGGGACCTTGAGAGCCGAAGAGGGCAAAGCAAGGTGATAGGGAGCAGCGCTGAATATCAAGGGTGAGAGAAACGGGAGATCTCCGAGAAAATCCGCCGACCAGCGACATCGTCCGGCATGATTCCCATGTGCCGAAACAGGGAGTGACCCCGCCAGGAATCAAACTCGAGCGCTCTAGCCAATGCGCCACCCCGGCCACCTGGTGCGGAAAGCTCGAGTGAGAGTTATGAGGTGGTACAGAGTGACAGTGACATTAGGTGAGATTCACGTGGTCTTCCGCCGAGTGTAAGTCGACCAGTGAGTAGTATAGTTGTGGGGTCCGAAGACTGAGAATGCAAGAATGTGTGTGTGTGTGTGTGTGTGTGGGCGCGTACGCTCGTTAGTGCGCGAGGGTGGGAGAGTAGAAATTATTCGAGGAGATTCCGGGAAAACAAAAATGGCAGACACCAGCGAAAAGAACTCTGTGTCTGTGTGGAAAGCCCAGTAATTGGAAAAATAAATAAATAAATAAATATTTTTTTTTGTATCACGGCAGTTTATAAAGTACACAAGCATACGCAGCCATTTCATAAATTATTATTTTATTTTGCTTTGTTTTTATGACGTTAAAATAGTCGATAGAGCCTACTTTCTGGAGAACATTTTAGTAATTATCTTTAGAGTAACGGTAGGAGGAGCCTACTTCATAGTTTCTTCCCGACTTGACTGTCTGAATTTTTCGGCACAAGGACTGTTTGCTTCTTGATAAACTGTTTATTTTTCGGTCCAANGTTTGCTTCTTGATAAGCTGTTTATTTTTCGGTCCAATCAGAGACTACGACTATTAATTGGTTATCAACTTCTCTTTTAATTCTTTGGGAAATATGTATAAGTTGCAATTCAAAAATGGTATTTCTTAACGCACCCAACTAGAATTATTTTGCAATAACTCACAGCAAAATAAATTAGACAGTGTCTCTCAAATTGATGTCGCTGTGTGTAATACCGAATTAATGTTTGTTTACTTACAAAAATAGTAACTATGAAAAGTTATTAACTGAGTTCGTTAGGCCATTCCCTAAAACGACTTAATAATACAAATAATAATATGAAAATGTGCTATTACAACTAACTTGGCAGCAGAAAGTCTAACACAGGAATACTACTATTAGGCACAATATTTTGAAGAAAAAACTTTTATCATGTATTAAAAACTATATTTTCTTAGTTATAGCATGCAAAATAACAAAATTGTTGAGAACCTTCGACTGAATGTAACTACGATATTGAACATTCTTACATCAATGACCGTTTTTAGGCCTTGATTATCCAACCTAGTAACACTACGCTAAAAAAAAACTTTATGATGAGTGGAAATTCGGAATATTTGTTAAGAGGTAGTGATTTATGACTATGTGTAAATACACCAGTGACTTTTATTAGTGCTTATAAGACACGTTTATATTACAAATTGCTTCAAAATATTTTACCTATGAATCTCTTCGTACAAAATTAGCACACTTCGTAACTCATGGGAAATAAGAAAAATAAATTTAATGGTGTCCTCTGAGACTGATATTTTAGCCAAAATAAGCTAAATTTAATTATGTGTTAAAATTTGTATGGGTTTATTAGTGATATTAACAATAAATTGATAACGAACGCTGAGAGGATCGGGGAACGACATGAAATTCAATAGTCTGCGAGAGAAGGAAAACATTTCTCTTGCCAAATGAATGTACTGAACAATGGGTTATATTTTTAGGAACGCTTTCGTTTGCTGTCCTAATCAGGAAAAAAAAAATACTAATTTGAATATTTCGAAGTCTACCAGAATTTATTAACCTAAAGTAAACAGATACGTTGTTAAAACGATGCATTGATATGATCAATGCCTTAAAAGAACAGAAGTAGTATTTCATTTACATGACATTAAATATAAGTGAACTTCTATACATATTTTAAATTGCAACGATTGCTCAAAATCTGTTAAATAAATGAATACGGCTCCACTCTAAATCAGTAACAACTAACCAATTCTTATGAGGGCTGAAATTCCTACGACTCAATTGTGATTTCTGCTGAATTACAGTGGAGCGCGCTTCGAATCACTGGCATCCTGTTCAAGCGACTTACATGCCAGTTGGTACCGCTTAAATTCAGTGACTCGTTTTTCAATGACTGATGTCACTAATCCGGATTTAGTGCTCAGAGGATCCACACACGTGGCCATGCAGAGAATTTGCCAGTTTTCAGGTGGTCCCACTTCAAAGACCCACTGACTAACAACTTAATTTAACATAGGTAACAGTTCGCCAAGGCTAGCAAAGATGTCTGTGATTTTTCCTTCAGGAATGTGAGAGCCCCATCTCCCCCTCCCCCTGCCAGGCACTAGTGTAATCAAACCGACAGATAAAACCAACAGAGCCTTAATCTGCAAGGGGTCGCGGTGGCTGAGCGGTTGGTCTCTTCGCCTCCCCCCAAGGCGAACCGGCTTCAATCCCCGGCCGAGCCACTCCCGGATTTTCGCATGCGGGAATCGTGCAGGACGATACTGTTGGTCAGCCGGGCTTACTCACGGATCTCCTGTTGCCTCACCCTTTCATTACGGCGCTGCTCCATACTCACCTCAATCACCCTCGTCGGCTCCCAAGACCTCGCATTTAAGAGGCGCTAAACTTTTCACTTGCTCAATCTGCAACCGGTTTCGGGGTTGTAATCCGCAGAGGAGAATATTAGTATGTTTTACTGTTGTTTTTTTTTACATTTTATTAATGGATAGTTATTTGCAAACCCATTCTGTAACTCTTTACTGTCTTCGTATTAAGACTTTAACGAGGCGAAATGGTATTCCGTAACTAAAAATGTTAAATATTAGTTANGTCATTTCGAACTTCTGAATGCCTTGTGACTGTCTGAATATAAATAAAGGTAAACATGGTATATTTATTAACCACGGCGAAAAGGAAATAACCGACGTATTGAGGTTAATTCTAGCAAACACAATCCACAGAGAAAATGTATGTTTTAAAATTCAACAAAGGCGGTACATATTGTATTCTGTTTTATTTACGCACAAAATATACTTGTCTGGAATATATTAAAAAAATAAAACTAGATTTTTCCCTGGTGGAACTCTACCAACACTTCACTTTGATGTAACCACGGGATGACTGACTTGGGCACGCGTTAGTGCTGCTATCTAGTGAAACTCAAAATGAACTACGCCATCAGAAATCTTGTATAATAGAGACTTTTAAATACATTTCATAACTAGCTGTGCCTGCGGATCCGCTCGCGTGAACTACAGAAGTATTGTTTAATTTTTTTTTTTTTTAATAAAGTTGAATTTTACTTAGTGTTAATCTTTTATACTCTTAACATATTATAAAACTCAACATCTTGGTGAATTAAATGGTAAAAACACTTATGAGTATTTCTCTGTTTTAGATAGATATATGCTACCGCGGAGTTTTTTTAGGTCTGTTTATTCTACACAATTATTTACTACATGATATTGTTCCATCTTTAACAGTTTAGACAGCGTATTGCAAGAGAGCACGCTGGCGGCAAACCTTTTTCCGACTTCATTCACTATTATTGTTTGCAAAATTTTTGAGATCTTTTCTCGCGATAAAAAGTAGCCAATAACACCTTTCAACACTCCAACTATTTCTGGACAAGAAATTACGTCGATGTGTTGTTCGATTGCGACTTTGCATTGTTATTCCGTTTGTGTACTTTTTCATTTTCCAATAAGAATTTCCCCGAGGGAATGAGATATTTTCTCGGGATAAAAAGTAGCTCATGTCACTTCCCGGTCCTCCAACTATCTCTGTGCAAANTCATGTCACTTCCCGGTCCTCCAACTATCTCTGTGCAAAAGTCACGTCGATCCGTTGCTCCGTAGCGACGTGAAAGAAGGAAAAACAAACAAACAAACAATCAAACAGACTTTCGCATTTTAAATATTAGTTAGGATTGCTATTAGGGAATCTATGAATGAATGATTCCATTTATTAATTGTAATATAGCTACAANCCATTCTGTAACTCTTTACTGTCTTCGTATTAAGACTTTAACGAGGCGAAATGGTATTCCGTAACTAAAAATGTTAAATATTAGTTAGGATTGCTATTAGGGAATCTATGAATGAATGATTCCATTTATTAATTGTAATATAGCTACAANTTAAATATTAGTTAGGATTGCTATTAGGGAATCTATGAATGAATGATTCCATTTATTAATTGTAATATAGCTACAAGAAACCATGTTTGTTGCTCTGTTTATCTTAAAGACAATCACAGTGACAGCTAGAGAATAGGGACGCCGGAACACCCGGTGGTCACACCTATGAGCAGATATGACAAACGAATGTCGCCGATAAGACGTAAGGAAGCGTGGATTTCTTCAGCAGAGCTTGAATTTCGATTGGCCAGAGTATAGTGTCGTCGAGGGCCTGCAATATCCATGTGANGTGGATTTCTTCAGCAGAGCTTGAATTTCGATTGGCCAGAGTATAGTGTCGTCGAGGGCCTGCAATATCCATGTGATCTTGGACACAAATTGAGCGGGAAACAGTTATCAGTGGCGAATTTTCGAGGTATCTTGTTGCGAATGATTAAAATGTTTTGTGCCTGGGAAGACCGTGTTTCTGGCGTTATCGCGTTCGTACGCGCGAGACGTCAATGTTTCACTGGGAACAGTAGTCCTACTTGCGTATTTNTGTTTCTGGCGTTATCGCGTTCGTACGCGCGAGACGTCAATGTTTCACTGGGAACAGTAGTCCTACTTGCGTATTTTGAATGAAGTAGTGTTAATTAAATGAATGTAATCTATGAAGCAGTTACACAACCACGAACCAGCGCGTTCCTGCCGGCGAGTACTGTATTGATGAGGAACCAAAACTGTGGAACGGGAAATTACGTGCGTGCTTTCCTTTACGAACTTGCGTACACGCATGCGCGACAGGAGACTAAACGTTTTCTAAGTAGTGCACAGAATACGCATCGAGTACATGGTGGTAGTTGCATTGCACAGACTATTTTATCACAGAAATAAACCAGAATCACTTCGGCAAGACCCAGCTCTTTACTTGTTTGAATTATGTTTGAGGGTGATTTTCTTTTTGTTCCTGTAACTCTCTGCGCGTCTTTATCATAATATTTGCTGACTCCTTGCTTATTTTCTTGTATTGTTGTCGTATATTTCTTGCGTCCTACGCCGAGCACCAGAGTCTGTGTATATGTTCTTGCTTTTATTTCATTTTCATTCTCTTAGCAGCTTTTTATATGTACGTTTTTATTTTTGTATTGTTGTTAATGATCGTGTTTTTCAAATCGAGACATTTATCATTTGATGCCTGTTATGTAAGTCAACGTTTCTGTTTCACAAATACATTGTANTGTTTTTCAAATCGAGACATTTATCATTTGATGCCTGTTATGTAAGTCAACGTTTCTGTTTCACAAATACATTGTATATTTAACTTTAGAGTGATTCAAAGATGTTATCGTGTTGTGTGATTGCTTTCATAGTAAAAATTTTTGCCAAAAGAAGCATTGGATGAAGTTCGTTAAAAAGCATTGCAGAATGCAAAAATGCTCTTGAGTTACCATTCACGCCTGTCAGAATAATATTTTGATATACGGACTATAAAATGAGTTTTCTTCATCTCACCTTCACATGAAATGTCACGAAACTACGGCAAGGTGCGCATCTCACGTCGCCTTGAATGAGAGAAACGAAACAGTGTCGCTGTCATTTTTTAAGAGGAAAAATATCGCTACGTAAGACAGCTCCTGGCAGTTTGACAATAATTTCTCCAGAAACAATTTATTTCCGTTCGGGTTACACCGCCCCAAGAGCTCTCAGTTCTCGTGTCTCCTTTCTTTTCCCATGTCACAGAGACATGCACGTATGATTCGTGTTCATATACAGGGTGGTTCTAAAATCATGGGACAAACTTTGAGGGGTGGTAGAGCTCACTAAAACAAACAATTATTGTTTAGGAATATATGGGCGGAAGTGACGCGTTGAGGCACAAAATAAAAACATAACACAGGACATGCAAAACATAGTTTATTTACAACGTCGCCGCTAAATGTATTTTTATCGAGTCTCGATTTGTTCCTATGGGGGCATTTGAAAGCCCTCATTTACGAGACTCCAGTTGATTCCATTGAAGACCTCGTCGCTCGACTATCCTGTGCGGCTGCACGCGTGCGTGAAATACCCGGCGTATTTGAATCTGTTCGCCAATCACTCCACCGACGCTACCAAGCTTGCATTACTGTCGGTGGTAGCAATTTTGAGCAATTATTATAAAATTTGCTGTAAAAAGGTATTTGGCGGCGACGTTGTAAATAAACAATGTTTTGCAAGTCATGTGCTATGTTTGTGTTTGTGCCTCAACGCGTCACTTCCGCCCATATATTCCTAAACAATAATTGTTTGTTTTAGTGAGCTCTACCACCCCTCAAAATTTGTCCCATGAATTTAGAATCACTCTGTATACACCTCACAAAAAAGTTTGGAATATTGTGAGATAAGGCAGTTTGGGTGGTAGGCTTTATGTAGTTCTTATGTGATCAACAGAGAGCGCACTAACGCATTGAACATTCCCGGGACAAGCTGAATACAGCAGTTTATAACCGTCCACAACTCCAGAAACACTTCCAGATATCACAAGAGCTGCCCAGATGGAATGAGACTTTCGTCCGGAAAATTATACCAACATTTTGATTACAAGCATGCCATGGCGTGTTAAGGACCTGTACAATGCACATGGAGGCCATACGCGGTACTAAGCTGCAGTGGGAAGAAAGAAAACCTCCCTCGTCAAATACACCATTAAGTTAATTTTGTTGTTCTTCCGTGTTTATTTGTCTGTGATATTGGTAATATTTTTTTATGGCTAGAAACACTTTGAATTTCACATTTTGTATCGTTACGGCTGGTAACTTCTAATTGCAATGCTTTCGTTTATGTATATTCCATACTTTTATGCATTCTGTATGTATATTCCAAACCTTCTGTGAGGTGTTTATACAAGTGTATGTTATGTATGCGTTGTGTGTGCGTGTTGGACACCATTACAGCATCTCCGTATACGCATCGTTACTGATTCTGTTCCATCGTCGAAGAAAACTTAGCGTAGTGATAGGCTGTGTGGGGAGGAAGAAGCAGTTTCCCATAGTTTTACGTTTAGGTACGTCTAGGAATAAACAGTGGATCAATAATTTGTGTAACTTGTGGGAGTTAAGCTGGCAGTAAAATATTTTCATAATCATTATTGCTGGGCGTAAATAATTAATATTATTTTCACCAAGTGCACGCAGCCGTCTTCTTGGTCCTCGCATTCGGTGAGTGTCAAGTTATAACAAAATCTTTGTAACTATAAAATACGCTAATTAACCAAACTGAAAAATGATGTTCATGTTACCAGAGGATTATCTACTACAAATACTCATGTGTATGACACAGTCGGTAGGCGAACCCATTCTGGCGGGTGGGGGGAGGCGTGTTTAGTTTGTTTCGATCCCAAGTGTTGGCAATTGTAGTTTTTATAAAAAAAAAAATTTACCCGGCCTTAGTCGTTGGAGATAACGATAAGTCCCTTCTTGAAATCAGCGTCGGGATTGGTTGCCGGCGTGTAAACAACCCTAACATAATGCTGACCGCCCTACAGACATTCAGTACCGGTGGTCGAACATGTAGAAACCTTCACTGAGGTAAAGGATTGTATGAAATAATAAGGCATATTTTTGCATGAACAATCTCAACTACGTTGCAATTAGAATGCTGTTTAGACTAAAACCCGATCTTTTAAGAGTAGTTACACATTCCTCTGGCCTGACGAAATCACGTATACAGTATAGCAAATCACTCAAACAAAACTTTCAGTGCTGGCGTTTACTTTTTTTTCCCCCCGTCTTCAGGGATCATTATGTTCTGGCACAAATTCAGTAAAATAATGCTCAGTTTAGTGACGTATATTTAGGAATATCAGCTAACAAGCTTTTCACGTACGTAAATAACTGTCTATTTTTCGATTGTTTCGCAATTACATTCTTCGAACATAAAAGTGGAAATGGGCCTGCTTGATGGATGTCGTAACAGTCGGTTTCACAAATGAACAATTCCATGCAGATTATCCGAAATTGTGCAGGAACGTGCAGCGTTCATTTACCATCGACGATACGCTGTAAAACGACGTCACTGCTGAAAATCCCTATAATGCGCGTTGCCGGCGGAAAATATCGCACGTCCATTCAGCGTCTTGAGCCCGACCAGGGAGCCACATTAGGCAAGCAAGTCGTGCTAGAGCACGAGGTCATGAATTACTGCAGTCAGCATGAATAACGCTGACTTGAACGTGGACGATATATTGGGAAATAATTCTGTCGGAATTAATCAAGCCATCGGAGGAAAATAAAATTTCCGTCACCAGAAGGAAGAGTTATATCCCCAAAAAAATAAATTTTGGTGCCGCAGTGAACGTAGTTTATTCCCTTACAGCTGCTTCCAACAATTCCTGCTTTATACCACCCGCGCCTTCATAAATTATTTCTTGACAATGGCTGTCGGAAAACTCGCATCCGGAAAAAAAAAAAAAAAAAAAAANAAGGGATTTGCACTCTTCCTGGGGAGCACTGAAGGCGCACTTTCCAAGTCTTACAACGGATGTGCGGTTTAAGTTACAAGAAAACCACTTGTACAGTTGTAATTTAAAAAATTTTTTTTTTTTTATTTGTTGAGATAATCCCGTTTCTACCTTCAGAAGTATGAGTATGTAAAGGAACGCATAACATCCAGTTCTGTATCTGATAAAAATAAAATTCTACACATCTGAAATCTCATAAAATACAGCTCGGGTCCTTTGAATTTACAGCAACTTCAAATGAATCAAACCAAATTAGAAATACTTTTCAATAACAACAAATGAAAATAACTCACAAAAAAAAGCTGGAAATGTTTATTTCTTTCTTCATACTCCTCACCAAATCCTTTCGTTTACATTAGTCTCCAAAATCCCCTCCAACCACTAAACCATATTTTTTTTCTCACATAAATGTCAGTAACACATGTGGGGAAGTAAAAAATATAATTTCTTCGCGTCACAGATGGACCGCCACGGCAATGTGAAAGTAATGAAAAACATGAGTCTGGAATTCAACAAGCTAAGTTATAGGATAAATGTTGGTATGGGCGAGTACAAAGTGATTTTCGCACAATTCGCGGTTATTTAATTATTTTCGTTTGCTCGCTGTTTGCGAGTACGGAAACGTAGTCAATCATTGGTTTTTCTTGGAGTCCGTGAGACCAGAACGCTCTTCTATCACCTCTGCAGAACAGAATCGGAGTTTTTGTCAGGTGAGGAACGCAGCGGACGTTGCCGATGGCTTCCGTTTCCCCCGCATCAGCATTACGCATCTCGACTCAAATTTTCCGTCCACTAGGATGGCCAGGAATGAGAGGCCTGCAACCGGATACAGTAACTTGTTNCGCATCTCGACTCAAATTTTCCGTCCACTAGGATGGCCAGGAATGAGAGGCCTGCAACCGGATACAGTAACTTGTTTTCTATTGGAGCAGGCACTAAATCGTAACGCTTGCATTAATTCCTCGTAAACGGTGGCGTGTCAGGACGAAACGCAAGGCGATCTTTTAGTTTACTCTGTACGCAGGATACTAATCTACAGGATACAACCCCAAGGAATGCCATTTTTAAACGCACAAATAGGTTTACAACTCCCTTCTTCTTTATGGAAGGGGGTTGATAACGGTTCCCGGATTTTTTATGGTTTGTTCTTCGTTTAGTAATGCATTTTCTAGAAACTCAGACATTTATCATGCATTCTGGCTGAGTATCTAATAACACTAAACGTCTACTTAAAGTACGTTCTCAGTGGTGGCTACAATCTTCCGGTTTAAACTTAAGCTTTATGGTATACTAGCGAACCGGCCCGGCTTCATNCGTTCTCAGTGGTGGCTACAATCTTCCGGTTTAAACTTAAGCTTTATGGTATACTAGCGAACCGGCCCGGCTTCATCCGGGTGCAATTGAGTTATACAGTGATTCACTAATAAATAAATTGGGAAAAGACGATTCATGTATGTGAAAACAGAATTATAGAATTATACTATGTTGGCCTAGGTTTTTAACTGACTAAGGCAACCCGANCGTTCTCAGTGGTGGCTACAATCTTCCGGTTTAAACTTAAGCTTTATGGTATACTAGCGAACCGGCCCGGCTTCACCCGGGTGCAATTGAGTTATACAGTGATTCACTAATAAATAAATTGGGAAAAGATGATTCATGTATGTGAAAACAGAATTATAGAATTATACTATGTTGGCCTAGGTTTTTAACTGACTAAGGCAACCCGANGATTCATGTATGTGAAAACAGAATTATAGAATTATACTATGTTGGCCTAGGTTTTTAACTGACTAAGGCAACCCGAAAGGAAGGAAATATTTTTTACCCGATAGCCAAGAAGTAGGGTATATTTTTTGGAGTGTATCTGTGCAACTATCGCATAGTTACCACATTTCCGCTTTCCAACGTCGATGTATGAAAATCAAAAGGTGAGTTTCATCAAGTTGTAGCTTTAGAAATAAGTGTACCTGGGTACTAAAAAAACGCGAACCGACTCCCTAGAATTATCTAGTGGTATCAAAAGCAACGTTCCCAGCGGCACACATTTGGATGGTTGACCGTTTAGTGGCATCACATCTGAGCGCTTCCAGGCTTCGGAGGGCACGTTGAATATTTGGCCCCGGTTGTTATCGATTGATAGCAGTCGTTAAGACATTTCAGAGGTCCTTGGGCGGCCTGATAAACTCTGACACAAGAGGAAAATAATTAATATTTTGGTCACGTTCCCAGCCGTTGCAGAATTACGTTTTGTGGTTATTCCACAGTACCTNAGAGGAAAATAATTAATATTTTGGTCACGTTCCCAGCCGTTGCAGAATTACGTTTTGTGGTTATTCCACAGTACCTGTGTAGTTTTCCGGGATAAAAGTATCTTATGTCCTATTCCAGGACCTAAAGTACCTACATACCAAATTTCATCAAAATCCGTTCAGCCGTTATGGAGCTGAGTGGTAACAAACATACACACACACACACTCACACACACACACACACACACACACACAGAGAGAGACTTTCGAATTTATAATATTAGTAGGATATGTATAAACAGCCATTCACACTCTAAAGTTGAAACAGTGAGAATTAAGTCAAATAAGTGAAAAAGTGAAAACTGAGCGATTGACAATCTGTGCCTCATAACTAATTAATATTATGGCTGAATTTCACAGAGTTATTTGTGATTCCCGCGGAATGCCAAGAATTCGACTGCCATAAGTCCCTTGTTCCCAGATAACTTGCTTGATTTTTCAGTCGGCAGTAGCTTAGCAACTGACTTTCAG